>JAWDJE010000005.1:169227500-169432500 GCA_035047345.1 Bradypodion ventrale | reverse complement strand
TCATTGGGGTTTTTGTGGGGTCTTTCCCTTCTAGTGGTTCTGCTTGCTTTTGAGCCTTAACATCCATTCTGGATCCAGGCTGAGAAACAAGTTTGGGATCGGACTTCTGCTGAGACACTTGAGGAGACATTTTTGAATCTGGAAGAGAAGTTTTACCAGCAGATGGTGGTATGTCATGAGACTTCTTAACAGGCTCTGGTTTCTGAGGATGTGCATCCTTCTGCTCTGCCAAGCCAGGTTTGGGGCCAGGTGAATCTTGTTTGGTGTCCAAGAGAGAAGAGGTAGGCACAGCATCACTTGTGGGTTTCTGACTAGTTGGTGTCATTTGCTTATAATCACTCACCACTGGCTTGCCCTGATCAGATTTTGCAGTGGAAATGGCTTGCTGAGATTCAACAGTGGAAGGCTTTGACTTCACTGGAGGAGAACCGGGCAGGGTAGGCTGTTTTGTCTGTGCTGGTGGCTTTTTGTGTTCAGGTGATTGGGTAACATCAGGTTTTAGAGGAGCATCTTTCTTCTGTGTTGACTGTTGTGGCTGTGAAGGAGGCTTGGCTGCTGAGGCTGGAGTAGGCATCTTTTGTTTGGATGCAGAGGGCTGAGGTCCAGGGCCGTGAACCGGAGCTAAGTCGCCTCCTAAAGCTCTTTGCATTTGGCAGTTTAAACAAAGCCATTCTTGAATCTGTGTGAATAATGATAAAACAAAAGTTAGAATTATATTCTGAATATTGAAGGAATGCAGCTCACAGGTTTCAGAGAAGGAGGTATATTAAAACAAATTAAAGCAGGGATGCCTCAAAACAGACTTTGAGGCCATTTGACAGTAATTTTGAAATGTTACTTGCGGTTTGCCAACATGAGATTATTTTCAGATTTCTATTGGCACAATAGTAGAAAAGCAACCCTCTCCTTCATCAAAATATGCAATTTAATGGGTTTCATTCTTGAAGACATCAGTGCATGTTATAGCAATGATCTTTTAGAGTTCCCATAACCCACTGCAAAGAAGGCACCTTCTTTTGCCAAGGCAAGATGAGATACTCTCTCTGGTCAGACCAGAGGCTGATAATGTACCTGGTGAAGAGGTACTGTATCCAGAGAGCCTTTCTTATAAGAATGAAATACTGCCTAGCAACCAGGTAGCCCCAAAGGATCTTCTGTCTTTGTCTACATTTCTCCATGTGATAAAGTTAACATCCTCAGTCAATTGTTTAGTAGCCACTTCTGTAACAAATCTGACCTGATCTGGTTTTCTGTTTGTCTGCCTGCCTGGATGAAGGATAATAATAAATAAATTTAATGTCAAAAATTACTCTGGTTGAAAGGATATTTGCTGGAGAAATTACTCTGGTTGAAAGGAAATTTGCTGGAGAAATTCTACTCAAGGAATGCCAAGGGATGCCCAAACGAGACTCCTTTCATGTCCCCAAGATCTGGCATGCAGCCTCAGGTATCGAACCTGGACCTTCCAGTCTCTAAGCTCAGTGTCTTAACCACTAAGCCACCACAGTGCTGAGGCTGAAGGATGCTCTCTAGAAACAGGTGTTTCAATAGTCTGGCCATGTTGTCTTTACTTTCTGGAATCAGATTTTATTGTGGAATCATTCTGTCTCATTCTCTGAAGTTTAGAAGGAGTCCTCCTATCCATTTTCCTTACCACGTCTGCTCTCCCCCCCCCCATCCATAAAAAAGGTCAAGAAGAAAAGATGAAAGCTGCCTAGCTCCTTTTGATTGGTAGCACCAGTTCTTGTCCCTCTGAAAGGAACCTCAGCCTGCTTTATTAAACCCCTTCTATTAACCTATACTCATATGCTAGGTTGATTGAAGAAGACCTGGGTTGGATCGCACAAACATAGCCTAAAATTGCCGACTCATATTTAGTACACTGCTATTATAGAGGGCTTTGATAATAAGCTCTGTTTCATGTGCACAAGAATGGCTCAGGCTCCTCAGCTAGGTCAATGTAAGCACCAGTTTGGTCATGCACTGGAGAAGGTCGCTGATTGTTCTAGCACGGGAACCTGATCAATTTTTTATCATTCAGTAAATCAACAGATGATATTCACTGTCTGAAAAAAAGAAACAAAAGAACTACAACTTGAACAGAAACACCAGCTTGGCAGTAAGCCCGTCTTATCAAAAGTCCTATTTAATAAATAAAGCTTTGTCTACAACTCCAGTGTTTTATGTTGGCAGAAGGTCAGCAGTTCGATTCCCGAGTACTGCACGGCGGAATGAGCTCCCGTCTTTGTCCCAGCTCCTGCCCACCTAGCAGTTCGAAAGCAAGAAATTGCAAGGAAATAAATAGGGACCACTTTGGTGGGAAGGTAACAGCGTTACGTGCGCTCCGGTATCTAGTCATGCCTGCCACATGACCACAGAAACATCTGCAGAAGCAGACAATGCTGGCTCTTCAGCTTTTAAACAGAGACGAGCACTGAACCCTAGAGTCGGATATGACTGGCTTTCAAGCGAGGGAAACCTTTACATTTACCTTTACCTGTTGTATCTAATTAATAATAATAGTGAACTGTCAAGTCAATTCTGACTTATGGCAACCTCATTCATAGTTTTCTTGGTACAGAATACACAGAAGTTGCTTACCATTCCCTTCTTCTGGGGGCCAGGGCTCTGTGCAGTTTATCAATGGCTACACAACCTGGCTCTTCTAACAGGAAGTGCAGTGGGAAACTGAACTCCCAACCTCTCGCTCTGTAGTCAGATACCTAAACCATTGAGCTATCCATCCAGAATTGCCATATCTGCACAAAAGGAAACCTACACTTCAATATGTTTGATTCCCTTTGTAGGAAAGTTTAGGCTGCAAATATGATGCCTTATACATATTATAAGGAAAACAGAGACTCATCACTCAGTATTATGCATGACTTCCTCAACAAAGCCCAGTAAGAAATTCAGCAAACATCTTAGTAGGGAATTTATCTTCTAATTTAAACATTAATCTGTGCTCTTTCAGAGCTTTCCCCACTGAACAGTAAAACAAGAGAAAGCTGAAAATTGAGAATATGATCCCTGAAGAGCTGCACATTACTGGAGCCAGCAGAAGTACAGATCTTACAACTAGCACAGAAATTTTATAGGTCTGCATAGTCTTCACATTCATGCTCCTCTTTCCCTGCAGCATAATCTAGTTTTGGTCTCTTCTCAACAAGTGGGCCTCTTGATTTTTTTAGAAAAGGAGATTTTAATACTGCTGTGTGTGTGCGCGCGCGTGCGCGCGTGTGTGTGTGGGGGGAATACAGCATTTTTAATTTCACCATGTCTCTGTTGACATTTGAAGGATGAGCATTCACAGAATTCAGCTGAGCCTATTAGCAAGGATTATTGCAATTTTAACATGTCCTTACTAAATTGTATTTATGAACTTCAGGCATGGGTCTTCTATTCATGGAGAACTGCAAAATCAGCTAAGAAATTGCTATTGTAGTTGGTCATCAAATGACATATGTAAGGTCAGGTACTATATTGTATTCTTGGGAGTTTCTAAATTAGTTAGTTGGTGAACTTTGCTTGCAATGGTTTAATTATCTCTTTTTATTTATCTTAACACTCATTTAGCTTATTCAAGGGATACGGCTCCCAGAATTCCTAGAATAACTCATGATTAATAGATATTTTGAACTTCTAATTCAGGAAACTGGAGATTTTTCTGAACTCAACTCACTGAATACTGTAAAAGGGTGTGCCAATCACTCCATAGACATTAAAAATAATTGGGGTGCCCTCATTGTTCACCATATACAAAGACAATCATATGTGACACACACATCCTGGGGGGCCGAGCCAACCTGGCATGCATCACTGAGACCTGGCTGACACTAGAGGATGGTGTGCCTATTTCTGAGATGTGTCCAGCCGGGTTCAGTATTGGCACCAGCCTAGGGGTCAGGGGAGGGGTAGTGGCATTGCCATTTTAGCCATAGAGTCACTGAGAGTTGCCAGGGCCACTGCACCACAAGTGTCTGGCTGTGAGGCCCTGCTCCTGCGGTTGGGCCATAAGGGTCGGTTGGGGATCTTACTCCTGTACCTGCCCCCTTGCAGGGTAAGGGATTCCCTGCCTGAGCTCCTCGAGTCCACCTCAATGTTTACATTGGAGTTGCTGAGGCTTATGGTCCTGGGGGCTTCAATTTGCCTTCGTTGGGGGTGGATTCCGAGGTGGCAAGGGAGTTCATGGCTTCTATGGCAGCCATGGACCTGACTCAGGTAAATTCGGGGTCCGACCAGGGGCAGTGGTCACGCGCCAGACTTAGTTTTCTTGTCGGAGCAGTGGCAGAATGATCTGAGATTACAGGAATTAGCCATCTCACCTGTGCCATAGTCGGATCACTATGTGGTGACTCTTGACTTTCTGGGGGCGACGCTTCATTGTAGGGAGGCAGGGCCTATTAAAATGATCCGCCCCCGGGGATTAATGGATCCAGATGGATTCCAGAGGGAACTGGGGGATGTTCCTCTAGACCGGCTACACGATTCACCCAAGGCGCTTGTCGACCTGTGGAACAGGATGGCAACAACAGCCTTGGATGAAATTGCGCCACTGCGGCCTCTCCAAGCCCATGGGGCATGGTCATCCCCGTGGTTCACAGAAGAACTGTGGGAGCTCAAACAGGCAAAGAGATGCCTAGAGCGCCTCTGGGTGAAAACCCGGAGTGTCTCTGATTTGACAATAGCTAGAGCCGCTATTAGGGCCTAACCTAGTGGCGATGTGGGTGGTGAGGTGGCAATATTTCACCACTCTTATTGCCTCCGCTGATTATCACCCAGCTGCCCTGTTCTGGGTAACCAGGTCCCTCCTTGGTAGGGGGGATCAGTGCCCGGTTGGCAGGGTTCGGCTGAGGACTTTGCTGACCATCTGGTGGAAAAAATTGATCAGATTTGTTCAAGGCTTAATCCCGGCGTGGATGGGGAGGGTCGGGGGGATGGGACTGGAGCACAGTCTTGCTGCACAATCTGGGATCGGTTTGACCCTGTTGTCCCTGATGAAGTGGACAGGCTCCTTCCAGTAGTGCGTGCCACTACATGTCCTTTGGACCCCTGTCCCTCCTGATTGGTGAAAGCCTCCAAGGTGGTGACAGGAGACTGGGTTGGGGCAACAATAAATGCATCTTTGCGGGAAGGGGTGTTTCCTGCACCTCTAAAACATGCTTTGGTGCACCCCCTCCTGAAGAAAACATCCCTTGACCCAGCTATCCTTACAAACTACAGGCCGGTTTCCAACCTTCCCTTTTTGGGAAAGTATTGGAGAAGGCGGTGGCACGCCAGCTGCAGAGTGTCCTGGAGGAAGCGGATTATCTGGACCCCTTTCAATCAGGATTCAGGCCTGGACATGGTACAGAAACTGCATTGGTCGCACTGATGGATGATCTCTGGCGGTAGCAGGATGGAGGTCATCCGTCCGTCCTTGCTCTCCTTGACCTCTCAGTGGCCTTCGATACCGTCGATCATGGTATCCTTCTGGAATGGCTCAAAGGATTGGGGATCCATGGCACTGTGTTGTCATGGTTTTCTTCATTTCTGGAGGGCCGTACCCAGTCAGTGTGGTTGGAGAGTGAGAGGTCCAGCGCTAGGCCCCTACAGTATGGGGTGCCTCAGGGTTCGGTGCTCTCTCCTCTCCTATTTAATATCTACATGAAGCCGCTGGGTGAGATTATTAATTCCCACGGGGTGCGGTACCATCAGTACATGGATGACACTCAGTTGTATATCTCGGCCCGTGGGGACCCCAGTGATGCTGTTGAAGTCCTATCCAGGTGACTGGAGGCTGTTGGGGTCTGGATGGGGGCCAACGGGCTTCAGCTGAATCCCAGCAAGACAGAATGGCTATTGATAAGGGGCCCTACGCTATCCCGGGAGCTACCATTTTGGTTCTGGAGGGGGCTGTTTTGCCCCAGACAGACCCGGTGTTCAACCTGGGGTTCCTTCTGGACTCGCTGCTGCTGCTAGAAGAACAGGCAGTGGCTGTGGCCAGGAGGGCTTTCTCCCAACTTTGGGTAATTCGCCAGTTGCGCCCACTCCTGCACCAGGATTCCTTGCTCATGGTCACTCACGCTCTGCTCACCTCCTGACTAGACTACTGTAATGCGATCTACATGGGGCTGCCCTTGCCGACCATTCAGAGGCCGCAGCTGGTCCAGAATGCAGTGGCCCGGGTGGTGATGGGGTGAGGGAGCTGCACTGGCTTCTAGTTTTCCTCCGGGTACAATTCAAGGTGCTGGTTTTGACCTTTAAAGCCCTATATGGTAGTGGGCCAGGATACCTTAGAGACCGCATTGCCCCAGGAGTGTCTGCCCGTCCAACTAGAGCGGATCGGAGGGGCTCTCTAGTTGTGCCATCAACTAGAGGGGCACATCTATCTAGTACTCGGAGGAGGGCCTTCTCCATGTCCGCACCAGCCCTCTGGAACCTCCTGCCAACAGATCTAAGACTACAAACAGAATTGCTGCCCTTCAGGAAAGGTGTGAAAATCTGGCTGGCAGGGCAGGTGTGGGGCCCTAATGGGAATACGGTCCCCGCATGTTGGCTCACAACAAGATAGCAATCAGGAGCCCTCTCTGTCTCTTTTTTACAGTGGGTGGGGTAGGTGTTTAGGATAACTAGGGGTTTTATGTGTTTTTATATGTTTTTAAAAGTTGTTATAATGCCGCCCTGAGTCGGGTTCGCCTGAGTGGGCAGTGTATAAATATTAAATTAAATTAAATTAAATTAAATCTATTTGTCCCAAACACACCCTCCAAATTCAGTGAAAATCCATCCAGCTCTTTAAGGCCAAACAATTAGGGTGTTCTAAGAGCTCTCAAAACAATTTTCATGTACAATAGGTAGCCCAGAACATCCAGCACCCAGCACACGCATGCACGCACGCATGCACGCATGCACGCACGCACACACACACACACACCAATAATCTGGTTAAAATTCATCTCCCTGCTTTCACAGGATGTTAATGGCACAACTAACTTCAGCTTCTGATTTTAAATTTAAAAATTTAAAAGAAAATAGAACTCCTACAACTAAAAACTCATATTACAAGAATCTTCTCCTTCTTCAATTTCTAAAATAAAACATGGGATTCATTCAATACTAGAGACTTAATTAATCCCACTGAAACTGTTTTGCTTTTGGCACAAAATTTCTCTCAAACAGTTCTGTAGGAGGCTTAAAGTACTAAAATCTTGAAGATCATTATATGACATCTTAAAATCTTCATGAGCTGAAGATGAAATACAGCTGCAACTAGATGCCATTTTGACTGAGTGAAATATAGCGCAAGCTAAATATACTCATAGTGTATTAGAACATGCATGTTTTCTCTTTGGTTTGAACAAAAATGCACTGCAAGCTAGGCATTCAGCCTTTCAGATTTTCACAGAGAATATTACATTTGCCATGTGGGAGGCAAGCATCCATGTAACTGAAATTCCGTCACAGTTGTTTTTGAAAAGTAAGTAATTTTACTTCATCTTCATCACCTCACATCCACTAACCAATAAAATAAATTCTTCATCACCCGCTGTCCATTTCAGCTACATGGAAAGAAAACACTACATTTAAAATTAGATACCATTGCACCTATTATACGGTAGCCCTTTGTGGGAAATTTATATCAAACAGCCTGCTGTCTTGTATCTCCACAGGATCAATGATGGAGACGTTCACAACACAGTAATGTCCCTTTTAGCCATTCCAGATGCTGACCCTGTTTTTTCTCTATTAAGAGTTGGCAGAAGATAGATCGTGATTTACTGGTAGATCTCTGGGTGATATACCAGCAGTTTTCTGCTTCCCAATTGTTTGGTAAAATGTCAACAAAAATAAGCTAAATTATGCTATTTTTAATGGTGGGGGGAAAGGGGTGGGTATAGGTAAGAATGTACGTGCAAGCTCCAGTTCTGCTACCAATAAAAATATGTGTTCAGAGACACTTTTTTCCACAGTTCTGCATGCTTTCTTGAGCCACTGTTTTCTACCATGACATGGCTGAAGGATGTTGGGGACCTTTTAGTGAAAAACAAAGTAAATCTTGTTATACACCTGAGGCCTACTCACTTTTCTACATTTTAATTTTTTGGAATAGTAGACCTGTTAGTCTGTGGGTCAGGCATATCAAAAAACAAAATACACTTCAGCACTTTAAACTTGACTAGGTGTTATATTTTTAATGTGAGCTCTCATGGAACAAGTCCACTTCATCAGACATCGTGGATCAAGTCCACTTCATCTGTCTGATGAAGTGGACTTGATCCACAAAAGCTCACATTAAAAATATATAGCTGTTTGTCTTTAAAGCTCTGCAAAACATCCATAGGGATGCATTGAAAAAATAAAAAATGGCCCTGAATTGATCATTATAAACTGAAACAAATACATTAAACATTTGTAAACCGGGATAGCATTTCCATAGGATTTGCCGTTGTAAACTGAAGCAAACCTAAACTGAGGTGGTTGTAACCTGGGGTTTTACTATACTTCTACATTATTTTTTTAAGTGTACATGACAACTCTCAGTTACTTCCTTTGCCTGAATGTGAAGATTTTCCATACGGAGAAATCAAAGCTTAGAAAAGTTACTTACAGTGGTATCTCGGATAAAGTCCGATTCGGATAAAGTCCAATTCGGATAAAGTCGCGGTTTTCATGCACACATGATGCATCGCATAAATTCCAAAACCACTTTAAAAATGGGCGTTATCTGAGGTATTTGGTATAGGAACTTTGGATAAAGTCCATTTTTGGACGTTATCCAATGCATCACCCATTTGATTCGGATAAAGTCCAAAATTGGATAAAGTCCAAACTTGTGGAATGGAGTTTGGACTTGATCTCAGGTTCTACTGTATTTAATTTCAATTCTAGTTAGCATGGCTATATTTGCTATAGCACAAAAGTAGTGAATTTTCCAAGCTCTGACAGCTCAGAAAAGCTATATGAGAAGCCTTTTTAGTATATTTCTCATACCACTCTGTCAATTTGTGGCACTAAATTTTGTAGTCATGTACGTTTGCTTTGTAATTACTGTGTAACATACAGAAATTATTAACACAGCAAAACAATGCCACACACACAGGGTCAACTAACATTCTGTCGTCCATACTTGTTATGTATGTTAACTGTGTTTTCTGACATGCGCGGAATGTATCTTTTCTCACATATCTATTCTTATGCAAATAAGTGGATCGAAAATGTGCACACTCTGTTAGCCAATGGGCTTGTTGTATTATTGTTACTGTTACTGTTTATAGGAGCAGAATGTATCTTTTCTCATGTATCTATTCTTATGCAAATAAGTGGATCGAAAAATGTGCACACTCTCTTAGCCAATGGGCTTCTTGTATTATTGTTACTGTTACTGTTTACAGTGTATATAAGTCCGAGTTTTGCCCCATCCAAACTGTGTTCAAACCCCACTAATAAAGAGCTGAATTTCACTGCTTCACTTGTCTGCTTCTTCATTCCCTGAACACGAAACTGGCGACAAAGGTGGGATGGCGTCCCCACATGGCAGCAACATTGGCCCATTTGACCCAGCACATCCAGAGAAATGGGCAACATACGAACTCCGATACCGCCACGCAATGGCCTCACAGAAGATCACCGACGAAGACCAGAAGCGCTCCTGTTTCCTCGCTCAGTGCGGTTCTGAGACACTTGAGCTGGCAACCCACCTCGTTCTCCCAAGGGATGTGGATGTGGTGCCGCTCGCAGAAATCATGTCTGCACTGAGGAAACACCTGAAGCCACAGGTCTCGATCTTCCCGGCCAGGGTGGCCTTCCACAGAAGGGAGCAGCGACCTGGGGAGTCCATTGCACACTACAATGATGCTCTGCGCATAGTTGCCGCCTCGTGCAAGTGGGACAACATCGAAGAAGCACTCAGGGGCCATCTGCTGGCCGGCATGAGGGACGAAGATGCTCAATGTCACCTCATGATCAGGAAGACACTAACTTTCAAGGCTGTCCTAGAATAGGCAGTAGCGTCTGTGGCCGCACGATCCAGCATCAAGCTTTTCCGGCATCACCACTACACCACCAGTGCCACCGACTCAGCTGTGCAAGCTCAACAAAATTCATCTTCATCCTCAGCATCGCCTGGTTCTACCTCTTCATTAGAGTCCAGTGACGCAGAGGGAGAAGTCCGAGTGGTACAACGAAAACACCAAGAGCACCGTGACGATCAGGAGAAGAAATTCCTTTGCAAGTGTGATGGCTGCATGACTGCAGGAAGTGCCCCTTCCGCACTGCAGAATGCCACAACTGCGGGCAACGAGGGCACATTGCTAAAGAATGCCGACAGTGAAAGCAAAGAACTCCAGCATCTGAGTCAAGAAGAGTCATCACCACAAATTGTCCATCGCCAAAGTGTCACCAGAACCTGAGCCGTGCCAAGTGGGCATTGTCAGCGACCGTTTCTTCGCAGGCCTGAGCCTGCATGATGTCCTCTTCAAGATGGAGGTGGATTCAGGAACTACCTTTTCCATATTCCCACAGCGGGAGTTTTTGAGAATTCCCCCTGCCTCTCGGCCCAAGCTCAAATCTTTTAAAACTTCCCTCTGGGATGTGCAAGGTTGCCAGATTCCGGTCCTGGGGGTGGGAAATTTCTTGGTCAAAATCAAAAACATTCACACCTCCTTGCCATTGGTTGTAGTTAAGCAGGGCACTAACTGTCTTATTGGGACCCAATGGTTTAGGCCCCTGGGAATCCGGCTTTCTGGCATCCACGGAATAGACTCTGACCCAATCCGGGACATTTGTGCTGAACATCCTGAGGTATTCAAAAAGGGTTTAGGTTTATACAAAGGACCCCCTGTTGACTTTGAGCTTGACCCAACCATCCACCCATCCGGATAAAGCCACGCCGAGTACCCTTTGCTTTAAAGGAGAAGATAGAAGCCGAGCTGGACAAACTGGTGGGGCAGGGCATCCTAGTGCCGGTGGACTCCGCAGAGTGGGAGGCACCAATTGTGACTGCTTTGAAAAGTAACGGGGAGGTCAGGATATGCGCTACAAGTGTACCATCAATAAAGCTATTCGCCCGAACGCATATCCTGTGCCCGTGGTAAGCCACCTTCTTGCCTCCTTGCATGGAGGAAATTGCTTCGCAAAACTTGACCTTGCCCAGGCTTCACAACAATTGACTGTGTCTCCTGCTGCTGCCATAGCCCAGACCATAGTAACACATAGGAGGGCATTTCAGGTAACTAGACTACAATTTGTGGTGAATGCGGCCGCTGGAATATTTCAATCTCTTGTAGGACATATTTTAAAAGGTTTGTGCAGTGTCCTGCCGTATTTTGACAATGTCCTGATCACCGCCAACGACACCGTCAAACTAGCGGCCAGGCTCGATCGAGTCCTCTCACGTTTTGAGAGGGCCGGTCTACATCTCAGAAGAGACAAATGTGTGTTTTTGGAACAGGAAGTGGAGTTCCTGGGGTACTGAATTACACCCTAAGGTATCATGCCCTCTGACTCCAAGGTGGCGGCCGTGCGAAATGCACCCAGGCCAAAATGTAAAGCCAAATTGCAATCATTTCTAGGATTGTTAAACTTCTATCACGCTTTTCTCCATCGCAAAGCCTCAGTTGCCGAACCATTACATCGGCTTCTTAAGAAAGATACTGTTTGGCACTGAGGCCATTGCCAGGAGAAAGCGTTCCTAGAACTTAAAAGGCTGCTATCTTCAGATACTGTATTAACTCATTTTGATCCTAACAAGGAAGTTGTACTTGTGTGTGATGCATCCCCAGTCGGGGTGGGAGCTGTGTTATGCCATGTACTAAATGACGGGAGGGAAGCCTATTGCTGTCCACTCTCAAAGCCTGAGAAAAATTACGCTCAGACAGACAGGGAGGCATTTGCAATCGTGGCTGGCACTAAGAAATTCCACGATTACCTTTATGGAATACCTTTTACCATCGTAACTGACCACAAGCCCCTCCTTGGAATCTTTGTGAATGGGAAGCCCACAGCACAAATTCTGTCCCCAAGGATGTTGCGTTGGGCAATTTTCCTAAATGCATACGATTTTACTTTGGTGCACAGGCCCAGCAAGAACATCAGCCACGCTGATGCCCTGTCACGTTCTCAACTGCCAGGGGTTGGGGAAGCCGATTGCGAGATCGAAAGCGAGCACCAGGTCCTTATGATTGAGGCTTTAGACTCGGCCCCAGTCATCCCCTCAGATATAGCCAAGGCTACGGCCAAGGATGTAACATTGACTAAAGTAATGTCTTGGGTACAAAAAGGCTGGCCTGTCTCTCCTCTAGCTGAGGAATTCAGAACATTCCACCGCAAGCGTTTGGAACTGTCAGTGGAATGAGGTTGCCTTCTATTGGGCCAGTGGGTGGTCATTCCTGTCACTCTCAGGAAAAAGGTTTTACATCTACTTCACACAAGTCACCCGGGAATTGTCCGTTCCAAAGCCCTTGCCCGTAGCTACTTTTGGTGGCCTCAACTGGACCAGGACATAGTACAAATGGTCGGCACTTGCCAGTTGTCAATCCTCTCGCCCAGAGCAATCCCACCTTCCCTCTCGGGAATGGGATTCTGCTCGGGGCCTGTGGTCCAGGTTGCACATTTAGGGGTGCCCTATTTTTGTTGGTTATGGATTCATTCTCTAAGTGGCTGGAAGTGATTAGGGTGCCTAATACCACTTCAGCCACCACAATAATGTACCTAAGAAGGCTGTTTACAGCATTTGGACTTCCAGATGTGCTGGTGTCCAACAACGCGTCCATGTCATGGAAAGGAATGCAATTAGGTACATCACTGCCGCCCCATTCCTCACAGCCACCAATGGCCAGGTAGAGCAGCAGGTGCGCACAACTAAAGACATGCTTCGGCATATGGGTGAAGGGGATTTGGAGCTCCAGTTATGCCAGTTTCTTTTTACATATAGGCTCACCCCCCTTGCCTCAGGGCTGTCCCCTGCTGAATTGCTCCAGCGAAGGAAACTGTCATCCTTGCTGGGCAGATTGGATCCCTCTAGGGTAGAGGACAAAGACACAAATATAGCAATCCAACACCAGAAGGGTTTCTCATCCGGAGACCCTGTACATTGCCGCAATTATGCAGCTAGTGGCCCTACGTGGGTGCCTGGGCTTGTGATCGATCAAACTGGTCCTGTTCCTTACAGAATCAAAACAGCCACTGGTCAGATCTGGAGGAGGCACGCGGATCAATTGAGACCCAGAGCACTGGACCCACAAGATGAATACAGACACTCAACGCTAGGGTTGGCCCCCCACCCATTTAAACCCAGGGGAAAGAGGTAATAGTCAGCAGCCAGCCAATATTGACCCAGAAGTGTCTTCTAGGAACCAATTTCAAGGGGAATTTGTGGAATGCTCCCCTATTCCGGCCAGGTGTACCCCTACACTGTCCCAGCCTAGCACTCTGGATTTCTTTATTGATGTTGACCAATTTTGTTTGGAGTCACCCTCCACTCTTAGTACACATAGGAGAGACCGAGTTGTCTTATTCATCCACAGAATTAGATTTTGTTTTTGAGCGAACCCCTGCTCCTCCATCTGACAAACGGGCTTTAATTTGGGTTTACAATCCTCCCCCTCTAGTCATTCCCTCACTCCAGTCGGGTCGCCCATCCTACGAGCTCCTGAGCCAGCTCAACCAAGCGTCCAACCCAGAAGGGAAACTGGACCGCCATCCTGGTTAAAGGATTTTGTTTTAACCTAGGGGGGAAGAATGTTATGTATGTTAACTGTGTTTTCTAACAGGAGTGGAATGTATCTTTTCTCATGTATCTATTCTTATGCAAATAAGTGGATCGAAAAGGTGCACACTCTGGTAGCCAATGGGCTTGTTGTATTATTGTTACTGTTTATAGTGTATCTAAGTCCGAGTTTTGCCCCACCCAAACAGTGTTCAAACCCCACTAATAAAAAGCTGAATTTCACTACTTCACTCGTCTGCTTCTTCATTGCCTGAACACGAAAATACTGCAGCCAGAAAGAGGCACAATATTAGTGGGATCTGAGAGAAGATTAACCTGTCTGACCTAAAATTAAAACAGCTATACTTCCTGCAAGAATAGTTGACTAGAAAACATTTCAAATCACATGACCTTGCTATAGTAGTAAAGTACGGTTGCTAAGCAACCACAATACTGGGACAGATGAGTGATTGTAGTTGCTATCTTTAGTGATGCAGAGTTAACCTATAGGTTACTTGGGTGAAGAACTGTGTAAGGGCTTTTGAGGGCGGTGGGATAGCAAGAAAGTTGCATAGGAATCATTTACAAGACTTCCTGTTCAATACAATTAACTAACAACATGTGAAACAAAATGTACCTTGGAAAAGAACAATATTTATAGCTTTTGGAAGAAATTACTGTGGGGAGAGGGAGGGAGAATTTGAAATCGGATTACATGACAAAGGATTGAATTTTTAAAAGAAGATTTGAACAACAAGGTCTCAATTTATTAAAAGTGAAAGGTGTTTTAGTTTCAAGCAGGAAATAAAAAGATTCTGCCACTGTGGCCAAAATGGTCCTGTATAGCTATGGTATCTCAGTCATACCTGTCAACCTTCCCGGATTGGCTGGGATATCCCGATTTTTGGTGCTGATTTGTGCAATTTCCCGCCCACAGCTGCCAAAACCCTGGAAATGGCAGGGGGGGGGGGAGAAGAGGTACTGCACATCCCTTCTGCACAGATCGCCTTCTACGCATGCGTAGAAGGCCTTTACCCTTGCGTAGAACCCTTCTATGCATGCATAGAAGGCGATTTGCACAGAAGGGGATCATAGAAGCCTTCTATGCATGCGTAGAAGGATTCTACGCAAGCGTAAAAGCCTTCTACGCATGCGTGGAAGGCGATCTGCGCAGAACCGCAGTTGACAGGTATGAGCCGCGGTTGACAGGTATGAGCTCAGTAGGTTTTGGGGGCACAGTGCATCAGTGCCATAGACATTATCTGTTGTGAACTGAAATGTACAGGCTACACAGAAGAGCCTCTTCAAAAATTGTGGAGTTTTTGAACCAGAATCGGGTGTACCCTGGGCAATAACAACCTTGTTGTGCTGGGTAATCTTTCTCAAACTAGATCAGGCAAAAGGAACTGTGGAATGAATTCACTAAAAGGAGGCTTTGTTTTGGCAGTTTAAGAACTGATCTAGACATGTGGTTTCCCCCTGCTGCAAACGCTGTCATAAATCATGTCGGGTGCATGTGTGGGCACATCCGCTTCCGCTTATGGGGTCATCACCATGAGCCAGATGGAATGGTGTCAGGGACTGGAGCCGGCCCATAGGCCATAGGTTGCAAACTCCTGATATAAAGGATTTTGTCTGACTTTCTTTTATAACAACTCATGAAGTTCCTTCAATAATACATTTATCTTGAAGTCAATGTGTTGTGTGTTAGATGCTGCCAAGGTGGAATCCACTTATAGTGACCCAAATGGAGCTTCCAAAATGAGATATTTAAGGAGTGGTTTTACCCATTTCACCCCTGCCTCAGTAAATTTTCATGGTCAAGCAGGGATTTGAACCCAGTTCCCTTAAATCCTAGTCTATGCTGTAACTATCTACTGCAGCACACTGGATACCTACTAAAATCACTGTATCCCTGTGTATATAGAAATATCCCCTATATAATGTCTGCTTGCTAAAAGATATAATAATCCATGGTGTGAGATTAGCTCAGAAATAAATTGAGTCATTTTGTAATAAAAAGAAGAAACTGATTTGCTCATCCAAGGTCAGCCTAATCAAAATCCTTTCATTAAGTCTCCTTCCACCCTACTCCCCAACTTAGCCTTCATTTTAAACCCTAGTAACCTGGGTGACAATACTAGCAATAACACTCTAAAAACAACAAGCAGCTCCAAGCAGATGGAAGGAAGAGGACCGATTTGATCCTTTGTGTTCTGGTTTTTGAAGGTTCTTCCTAAACCACAACAACTGGGATTTGTCCAGTGAGCTCTAATCTCCAGGCATTCTGTAACACAAATGAGGCAGCGATGAAAGCAGAACACATTTATCTTCCACAGCTGATCATGCCAGCTATCTGGATGAGTGGAGTGTCAAAAGGAAAAGGAGAAAATGTTTTTGAGGCAAGGGTAGGCCAGAGTGGGCTTGGATAGGAACTCTTCTCATTTTGCATGTGGTCACACTCCCCATGTAAAACTAGATCACAGTCAATGAGTGCTCTTGGAGTTGATGTTGCATATGGAGGTGCAGCAGGTATTGGCTGTTAGAAGTGTTTCAGCCCTTAGTAGAGGAGGCAGTAGAGGAGGGTATTATGCTAACTTCAGGAGAAAAGCGGTGGAAGCATGAGTTCTGTGGTCTTTCTCTAGTCAAATTCAGAGGTTTAACTCCCTGGATTCATTGCACCTCCAAGGGTAATTGGTTCCATTGTCATACAGCATTAACAGTTAAGAAATATTTCCTGATATTCAGCCTACATCTGGTTTCCTGTAGTTTGAGCCCATTATTGTGAGTCCTGTACTCTGGGATGATTGAGAACAGATTCTGCCCCTCCTCTTTATGACTATCAAGTATTTGAAAAGTGCTATCAAATCCCCCTCAGTCTTCTTTTCTTGAGGCTAAACATACCCAGCATGAAATTACACTCATCTTTTTAGCAGCCACATCATAGTGTTGACTCATATTCAGCTTGTGATCTAGAACAATTCCAAAATCTGTCTTGCTCATAGTATTACTGAACCCACTATCCTCTACCTTGGAACTGTTTATTTGGTTTATTTTCCATAGGTGTAGAACAGTGGTGACGAACCTATGACATGTGTGCCAGAGGTGGCACTCGGAGCCCTCTCTGTGGGCACGCATGCGGTCACCCCAGCAGAGAGTTTGCCCTGCCTCTCTGCACAGCAGCCCAATGGAAGTGTCTCCTTTCTCCCCTGTTGCTGTTCCTTTCTCCTGGCACTTAGCAATAAATAAGTGGGTTTTGGGTTGAAGTTTGGGCACTTAGTCTCTAAAAGGTTTGCTATCACTGGTGTAGAACTTTGTATTTATCTGTTTTAAATTTCATTTTGTTATTTTCAACCTAGTATTCAAACCTATGAAGATTTTTAAAAATTCTGATCCTGTCTTCCAAAATAATATTCCTCCCAATTTTGTGTCATCTGCAAATTTGATAAGCATTCCTTACACTACCTCATCCAAGTAATTAATGATAATGTTTAAAAGCACCAGGCCTAGGACTGGCCTTATGGTATCCCCTACTTGTTATCTACTCCTAATTTGAGAAGGAGCTACTAATAAGCACTTTGAGTATGATTCCATAACCAACTGTGTATCAACTTGATCTTTGTTCTATCTAGCCCACACCTACTTAGCTTGCTAATCAGAATATTATGGGACACTTTATCAAAGGCTTTGCTGAAATCAAAATATATTATATACACCATCTACCAAGGAAATTACCTGATTGAAAAATGGAAAGAATCGCCTGGCAGAATTTGTTCTTGACAAATCCATTTTGGCTTCTAGTTATTGCTGTATTGTTTTCTAGGTGCTTGCAGAGTGACTACTTTATAATCTGCTCCAGACTTTTTCCTGGGATTGGTGTCAGGATAACTGGTCTGTAGTTCCTCAGTTCCTTCTTTTTGTCCCATTTGTAGATAACGACAAAGTTAGCCCTTCCTCCAATCATCTGGCATTTCACCCATCCTCCATGATTTCATGAAAATGATATACTGTGGTTGTGAGATCTGTTCAACCAATTTTTTCAATATCCTTGGATGCAGTTCATCCGGGCCTGGGGATTTGAACTCATTTACTGTAACCTTTTGCCCTAACCTTCAAACATTTTCTTGGAGGGCCATATACTACCTTTTGGAATGAGACTGAACTGAAGCAGGAATTGCACACTTCTGCCTTTTCTTTATTGTCTAATTAGCGTTTTCTCATTCCAATGAATAGCTGAATTACTGTTTCTCTTTTCTGTCTTTTGCTGTGCATGTATCTGAAAACTGCTTTTTTTTGTTGCTTTTAGAATCTCTTGCTAACCTCAGCTCTTTGTCAGATTTTGCCTTTTTAACACCATCCCTGAAATTCATTGCTACCTGTCTGTCCTCTTTCTATTTAGCTTGGCCTTCCTTCCACTTCCTATATGTGCCTTTTTTTAGTTTTCAGCTCCACTCTGAGCTTTTGTGCTGCCACACTGGTCTTTTTGTCTGTCTTCCACCTTTCTTTCTTAATGGAATTATTGTCCTTTCAGAATTTTCTTTTTTAGAAACTCCCATCCAATTTGGACTCTTTTTCCTGATAGGATCACCTGTCATGGGACTTTACCTATCACTGTTCTGAGTTTATTAAAATTGACTTCCCTAAAGTCTAGTGTATATGTTTGGCTACACTCTGCTTTTGTTTCCTTTGAAATCAGGAACTCAAATAGAACATGGTCAGTTTCCCCCAGAGGCCCCCTGCTGCCACTTCTTCCACCAAATCATCTCTATTGGTTAGAATCAAGTCAAAGATAGCTATTCCTCTAGTTTCTTCTTCCAATTTTTCTAGGAGAAAATTATTAGCCACACAAGACAGGATTTTCTTGGAAAGGCTATATTTCGTAGTTTTTGTCTCCCAACAGATTTCACTCAGTTATTCTATGATTCTATAACTGAAATCTCCCATTCTAGGAATTTGTTTTTCAAAGAATTCATCTGCATCTTCTCCTTGATTGAGTGCTCAGTAGACTCCAATTACCATATTCCTATTGTTCACCCAGATGCTCCCGATGGAAAAAACTGAGTTCACTCTCCTGTATTTCTATGCAGAGATATGTGTTTCTGGCATATAAAGCAACTCCACTTCCCTTTCTGTTATTTCTGTTATTGTTGAACAGCTTATATCTTTTGGTTTCTGTTTTCCAATCATGGAAGTCATCCCACCAAGTTTTAGTTATCTCTATCAAGTCATATTTATCCTCCTGAGCAAAGATTTTCAATTCTTCTTGTTTGTTTCTCATACACCTTGCATTCATATAGTTAGGATGATGGTAACTGGAGTCCAGCAATGTGTAGAAAGCGATGTGCTTCATGTCCCTTCCACAAACCATTAGAAAAGTCACATTAATTCTTCCCAGGAGTGTGCATAGCGGAAGGGGGTTACTAAACTATGACTCACAGAACAAGTTCCAAAACATGGAACTTAAACATCAAAAGAAACTTTATCCAGATATTCTGTATACTGAGATATACACTAGTTTTGGATAGAAGTGAGATTAAGGCTATTCAAAGGAAATTTCTGAGCCTACACCCTGGTGGAAATGGATCCAGAAAAATCTCTATGCCTAATAAGTGTATGTAGTTTGTTGACTGCCACCTGCCTAAAACTCTTGATCAGAAAAAGAAAATTTACCACTGGTCTGAAGTTATTAAGATTTTCTGAACCTAGGTTTTTCTTTATGATCTTACTAGCGCTTTGTCATGATGGCATTGAAGCAGCTGCTCTCACAGGCATACATTAATCACCTCATTTATCCATCTGGATTTCTACATCCTACTGCTTTTAGGGTGCTACAAAAGCAAGGATGCAAAACACAAGTAACTGCATGGCAAAACTTAGCCAACTATTTTGTTAACATTCTTGAACCATTAACTGAAACCTAGCCAGTAAAACTGAATAGGACAACACTCTGGATATCTCACTCAATTCACCTCCAGTTATATCAGGCACTAAACTCTGGCAAAATACAGTTTTATGCTCAAAATGCCTTGTGAGCAAGTCATACCAACTAGTATATAATTCCTTAACTTTTGATCAGCAGGTCACCCCCCCCCCCCCAACAAAGCTCTTCTGTGTCTAGGCCAGATGTGAGACTGCCAAAATGAAGGCACCTTCTGGTGAGTTCATTCTGCAGTTCCTTTCGTGTGATCCAGTGTGAGAAAGATTAGCCAGCAACATAAGCTTGCTGTTACCAAGGTACACCCAATTGTGGTTCAAAAATACCACAATCTTTGAGGAGGCTCTTTCTGTGTACCCCAAAGTATACAATGGGAGTGAAGAAGAAGACCTCTTTGTCTCTTTTGCTACCATCAAGTATAGTTAAACTTGAGCACACAGTAATATTTGCTTACATTTTGGGGAGATTGTTTATTTTTTTAGTATTCATGCTTTCTCCCAACTACTTCCCAGCTCTGGCCTCCAGAATAAACTAAACTCTGCTAGGTGAGAAAGGACATTGAAGAGCAATTCAACTGCTCAGCTGTATCTGCATTCTACCTGTATAGGTCAATCAGGACTATGGCAGCTGTACCAACATCCATTATTGCAGTTAAAAATGTAGTGTCTTGGAATTTTCTTGTGCTTAATGAAAAAGAAATGCCCTGATACACCGAGACACTACATTAATCACTGTACTGATACTGTATAAGATATGGATCCTTGTTACATATGGCTCTCTGTTACAGATTTCTGAATACCTATAGCTAACAGAAAAGGGTTATTGTTTGGGTATGAATACATGAATATATGTGTTACTGTTTTCACTGGAAATAATATCCAAACAAGTGTGCTTTGACTCTCAGCTGATAGGACTCAGAAAGCATAGGCAGAAATTGCTTTCAGTCAGATGGAACATTCCAACATATAATTAGCATAGCAGACAAAGAAGAGATATATGTTTTTCTACAACAATTCAATTTTCTTATTCCATCCTTTGTAGTAAATAAATACTGGCTGAAAGATTCCCCCTCCTATACCAAGGCCCCCAGTGGTTTCTCAGTGATGAAAATGATTGCACGAGAGCCTTAGGACCTTTGGAGCAAAAATTGGAAATACAGTATTGGATTTCCAGACATTTGCCACAGTTGATTATCTCATCAGCCTTACATAGTACAGTATATCTTATGGCAACCAAATTTCAGCTGCTGTTTTTCTTCTTCTTCATTGTCATCATCATCTCCATCTTCTGGTAATGCAGACTAGACTACTTTTGTTACACTACAGGGGGGAAAGAGCTGTTGGATAGTTCAGAAAAATGGGCTTCTCCATGGAAGTGTATTGGCCCCTATGTTATATAATATCTCTGCCAATGAGCAGCCGATCAATACCAGACCTTCATTTATGCAGGTAATAGGATAGGAGCTGCTGTGGCTCCTGTGGACAGATGGACGTGTTATTTGTGCTGCTACGGGACTTTAAATGAACATTTATGAATATGGACATTTATGAGTATTTTATGATGTTTTATGATGTGGTGATTTATATTGTGATTTATTTGCTGTTGTTTGATTTATTTACTGTTATGTGATGCATTCACTGTTATGATTTGCAATTTTGTTAGCCGCCCTGAGTCGCATAGTCGAGTAGGTGGCATATAAATGTGAACATAATAATAATAATAATAATAATAATAATAATAATAATAATAATAATAATAATAATAATAATAATAATAAACCAAACAAAATGTAAGATACTACAAAATATCTTGGCTTTTGCACAAATCTAGAAAGACAGCATAAAGTGTGTGTGTGTGTGTGTGTGTGTGTGTGTGTGTGTGTGTGTGTGTGTGTGTGTGTGTGTGTGTGTGTGTGTGTGTATGAGAGAGAGAGAGAGAAAATGTTAGACTTTGTGTCAGAACAATTTTTGTTCAAAAAAACAACACTGGAATGTGAAAAAAGCTGCTTACTCTTGTAATCTTGCCCAGTAGGAAGAAATCTTTTTGTTCTCATCCAAGAAAACAAAATAAGTAAAGATTTCTATTCCTACTCCCAGGTACGTGATTGAGATACAAAATGTATTCAGGAGGCATTAGACCTGTCAGGTTTTTGGGTGCTGTGGGTAGTCTCAAGAAATTGTATACTTTCCTATGGAGACAAATGACAGACAATGAATGCTAATGGAGAAGAATGTTTCAATTTTTTGTGAGTGAATTTTTTTGTGGGTGAAGTGGCTATGAAGATATCCATTTTTATCCATTTCCATCTGGCACCAGGCATCACTTGGCTCACTGAGGTGGGCATTTTACTATCTGCTCGGCTGCATGAGAGAACAGATGGCATGACAAAAAACAGATAGATTTTATTTGCCACCTTTCCTGATTAGTTGAGTTTTTACCTCAATTGCGTTCCATTTTACTCAAAATGCCACCATGTCTACATTGGCTCCTCACTGTCTCACCTCTGTGATCTTTCAATGACCTCCCCCTGTTGTGTCATGACAGTCTCAGCTTTTGGCTCTCAAACCTTGAGTAACAGAATGCTACTGAGTGTTAGCTCTAAAGAATATGCTCATGCAAACATGCACAGATGACCTTTGCAAGATGAAATTCCGATTTGTTCATCCCTTATGTATGTAACAAAGCCATCTCAAAATTCCAGTGTTCATTCACTTTCTTCATTACCTTGCATTATTTTGGCCTGGAAACAAGACAATTGTAGGAGATAGTGGGGATCTAAATCCTCACTTGCCTCTTTCTTGCAGTTAAAGTCAGGGAATGGCAAAATGTTTTTCCACCCCATGACACTCTTTATTTATTTAAAACTAGCACATGCAAAGTGATACTGGCAGCTGCTTTCTGGCATGGACTTTTATGATATAGAACAGGGGTGACTGAACATTTTGTGCCAGTGGCCTGACCACACCCCTGGACCACACCCCTGAGCATTTTGCGCCGGTGGCCTGACCACACCCCTGGAACAGCCAGACTATGCTCCCAGAATTGGGCATGTTTGTGCATTCATGTCTGCATGCACTTCCCGGTTCGGTATGGACACTTCTGTGCATGCACAAAAGCACCCGTATTCACTTCCTGGTTCAGTTCAGATGCTTTTGCGCATGTGCAAAAGGATCCACATTCACTTCCTGTTTGGCACGGACATTTCTGTACATGCATGAGCATGTCTGTGCAAAATTAGGAAGTGAATACGGATGCTCCTGTGTATGCACAAGCATGTCTGCACCAAACCAGGAAGTGAATACAGACTCATCTGAGCATAAGCAAGCATATCCATGCCAAACAGGAAGTGAATGTGGACGCTTCTATGCATGCATGAGCACGTCCACACTGAACCAGGAAGTGAATACGGACACATCTGCACATGTGCAGAAGCATCCGTATTCAGTTCTTGGTTTGGCAAGGGCATCACGGACCTGATAGAATGGCTTCAGGGGCGGTATCTGGCCCACAGGCCATATGGACATGCCTGATCTAGAAGCATAAAAGGGTAGAGTATTTCCTTTAAGTGTCATTATTCTGTGCCTGCTGTATGTAAACATGTTATGATTCTCACAGGGAAAGGACCCTTATTTTGTGTAATTAATTTCCCTACAATATGGAGACCTTGACAAGGAGAAATAGCACTTCTTGTCTTCCTCTTATTTAAGACTGAAGGATACTGCAATGCTGAACATTCCTTGCTGAGCTGTTTCATCGGACTTCAATTACCAGAAGCCCAAGTCAGCACTCATGCTTATCAGCACTTCTTGGAAATGAAGTCCAAGAACACCTAGAGTGCCAAGGTTTGCCATCACTGGTCTAGACAAATCTCGCTTCCTATGAAAGAATACATTAATCTGCCCAATAATTACTGGCTCTTCAGTCTGGAAAATTCTTGGCTTTTTGTCGACAATGAATTATTCTGATCATCACTTTTGCAGCTGTGCACAGAAAGAGAGCTAGAATAAAACACAGTGTTCGCTCTACAGACTATTTGGTTCAGTCCATTTGAGTGCGGACAGCCTTGGCATTGAGCTGGAACCACATCTTTTCAGTTTCAAAAGAAAAGGAGCAGACAAGAGGGGAGTTTCTGTTCCACTGGAGCAGCATTTAGGCCCTTTTCATTTTATTTTAAACAACAGAATGTCAACATGTGTGTTTGGGATGGGAAACAAAAGGACAGAGCCTGATGGTAATATTACTGGTATTTGTCCTCATACTTTAATTTGGATGTAGAATATTTTGGGGAAATTTATTTCCTGCAGGTTCATGCATGTAACTCATAGCTTATGTATGTTTTCATCTAGCATCCAAAGTGGGCTATGCATGGACTACTGTTTTTGGGTGAACTAAAATTCTAAATCTTTTCAAAGTTTCTTGTGTTTACAATGCTCTTTTAGGAGATAGTCCCATAAAATCTAGAGAACTAGACACCATCAACAGTCAGGTGGAACAAAGAGGAGGAGGAGATGATGGAGAAGCTTTCTTCTTAAGTACAAAGTTAGGACAGATGGTTACATAGTGTTACTTTGTTGTTGTTACATGCTGTCAAGTCACCTCTGATTTAGGACAATCCTGTAATTTCCAAAAGTCCTCTTGTGAAAAAGCCCTCCTCAGTTGGTTGCACTATTTTAACTTTACGTTAGGCATTTTGTTCTATGCTTGGACAGTCCTGACCAAGCTTGTTCATGCTGACAGATGCACCATGTGAATAGGTCAGTTATAGCAGATATATGCAGCTGGCAAATTCTGTGAACATAATAGCTTTTTTTTTTTTACAGCTCTCATTACTACCTTTACTTGCTGGCTACATCCAAATAACGATTGCTTCATACGCTGTGCTGTCCACATGAAAGTATATCAAGGAATTATCATCAGTTGATGTAAATACATCACATGAAAAGACTCACAGTTAAAGCATTTTGTTTTCAAATTATGTACTGTATGTTTAAATCGTAGAAAATGAAGATTCTTGATGTAACTACAATTTAAGAGGCAATTACTTCTTCTTCCATGTCTAGTTCAGATGTGAAACTACCAAAATGAAGGCACCTTTTGGTGAGTTCATTCTTCAATTCCCTGAAAGGGCTTAACCATGGCCTCATTGTTCTGTGTCTTGGCTTTAGTAGTTAAATGGAGCCAAATGTACTTTATGGGTAATCAGACAATTTTCTGGCCCATTACTGAACCACTTATTGGAAAATTTCTCATTCTGCCACCCAAAATTGTATCACTTCTTTTTCCTGCACATTTTAAGTCAGCTATTAACCTCAAGTCCTAGAAGCAGTAAAGCATCTACTGTAGTTTTCAGAAGGCCTGGTTTAATGCAGTGTCTTGCATACTAGTTATTTCTTGGCGATGATGATGATGGTCGGGGTGATGATGATGATAATATGTCAGAAATTATTCTGGGTTGAAAGGATTTTTGCGGGGGGGGGGGGGGGAAATCTGCTCAGGGAATGCCCAAATGAGGCTCCTTTCATGTCCCAAGGTCTTGGCTATGATTCTTGGAAGAGCAATAAAGAAGCAACAGATATTTTATAGTTCTTTCATGAATCATCACGCATAAACAAAGAAATATTAGCAAACTTGTTAAATAAAGAAGAGTATAAATTTCTTTTCATTTTTAACTTTTTTTCCTTTTTCTGTTGTCTAGTTCTAATCAATTGATTACATCATTTCGAACTCACCAAAAATATAAAGTCAATTTCAAGTTGATTTTTAAATCAGTATTGATAAAAATGATTTTTTAAAAATAAAATAAAAACAGATTTAAAAAATAAAAAAATCCTCAGTTCCTGACTGCCACCTCTTCATCACTTTGTACCTGGAAAACTATATTAGTGTCATATAAGTCAAATGTGACTTCAGAACAGATAGCACACAATAGTACTTTCCTTAATTTCCATACTTCAAATTAATTAGTCTTGCTTGCCTCTAAGTGATGCACATGTATTGAAACTTGGTGATTTTATATATAATGTTATATTCAGTGGTCTGCTTTGTGGCGGATATTTAAAAAGTTATTATTCTAAATAAATTTTATTTATTAGTTGTTTGAAAAATGTAGAATATAACTGTGACAGTAAAAAAAAGAACCTGGAACAATTCTGGTGGCATTCTTGTACAGATTCCTTTATACAAAATACCTCAACCCTATTGAATGAGGACTTTTGTCTACACCCCTAAACTGCCTATACTGTATTTTCTTCTTAACAACCCATAGTCTCTTGATGTGTCATTTTTCACATTCTAAATAGACTTGTCTACATAGAAACAGTTGCTGCTGCTGAACTGTGTACAATATGCTATGACATATTCAAAGAAGTACTCTTAGTTTATATGCAGTACCACTCCAGCAAGTCAAGCTGATCACTCCATTAGTGAAAAATCCCTCTCCTTTACATGTTACAAACTATATAGAATACTCACATGTAGAGAAGAGGACTCAAAGTCTACCTCCCTTTGTTGGCATTCCTGTTGCTGATGGTTCTGAACATGGAGAGAGCCTCTGCTGTCCTCCATAAACAAGCTTCATATGTAATGGGGAGATCAGGGACCTTACCCACATGGAGAGCTTCACCTAATCAGGGATAGCAAAATCCACCTTCTTCAGACTCATCAGCCTCCAAATAAAGGAAGTAGGAGAAACTAGTGGAAAGAGCTGGAGTACTCTCCTCTATGAGTGAGAATTCTATTTACTTTTTAATATCTGCTTTGAGCTTCAGAGTCTAAAATTCCATTGGGTGAGGAAAATAATGACAATGATCAATTTTTAAACAGTATATTAATTGTTAACAGTCTTCTCATTGAAAAAAAATGCTAAGCTTGCAAGAACAGGAACCACATTGCTGATAGCTTTTTTAGCAAAGTACCATTGGATTTCCATTTTTGGCACTTGGCACTTGAGGCCAGTGTCTGAGTTTACAGGTCCCATGACTACTTGGCAGGTGTACATCTCATTAAGGAAGGACAAATGAAATCAAAGAACCTTGCAAATAATTCCAGAAATGCACTGTTGAACATACTTACATGTGAAAAATCCATACATTTCATACACTGCTAAGTCATCTACCTGTAGCATGTTTAACTTGTTTGCAATTAGTTTTAAATTATGCTGGAAACATTTGCTTACCTCTGTGATGTGTGGATTAGGATTGAACCCACATAGGCTGCAGACAACTGTTTGACACTGAGTACACGTATTGTAATTGGCCTTCTCAGGAATATGCAACAACAATTCTGTAGTAGTGCAAAGAGGGCAAAATGTTTTCTTTGGAGATGATCCCCCAGGCTGAGTATGCTGCTGAGATGAGTCCACACGTTGCTGCTGGGAGACCCCCGGCTGTTGACCAGTAGGTTTTGTAGGTCCTGTCTGCTGTTGTGGTTGTTTTGTTGGCCCAGCCTGTGGAGCTGATGGCTTTGCAGGCCCACCAGCCTGCTGCAATTGCTGCTTTGTAGAACCTGGTGGCTGAGGAGCAGCAGGCTGTGCAGGACCACCTGGCTTTTGTACCAGTGGTTTACTAGGTCCTGCCTGCTGGGCAGCAACCTTTGGAGGTCCTCCTCGCTGCTGAGTTGGTTGCTTCCCAGGTGGTGTTCCTTGCTGGGCTGCTGGCTTTGTAGAAGCAGGTGCCAGAGAGGAAGTCTTAGAAGCTTCAGGTTGCTGTGATGATGTTTTTGCAGCAGCTGGTTGCTGGGGAGAAGGCTTTGCAGGGCTCTGTTGCTGAGCAGGTCTTGTAAGCCCTGGTTGTTGGGATGGACCTTTTGCCAGTCCTTGCTGTTTTTTTGCTTCTTCTGTCTGAGGACCTGTTGATTGGACAGGTCCTGGCTTCTGAGCTTGCTTTGGCACCCCAGGTTGTTGTTGCTGCTGCTGTTGCTTTTGTTGTAGCTGCTGGTGCTGCACCTGTTTTGGAGCACCCACTTTCTGTGGAGCTGGTTTTGCAGCTCCTTGTTGTGGACCTGTTGGCTTTGGACTCTGCTGTTGTACCGGTTGCTTGGTTGGTCCCTTTTGTGGTTCGGACTTCTCCTGGTCCTTCTGAACAGGTTTCTGTTTCTTGGAAGCTCCTTCTTGGGCTGTATCTGAGTCAGATATCAAATCAAAAGGATTGAATTTGTTTACGACTGACGTAACTGCACCAAATGGGTTGGCATCTGAAAGGAAGCTGGGCATCATACTTGGCTTTTGATCTTCTTTAAAATCAGTCCTTGATTTAGACTGTCTCAAACTTGTGGACGATGTGCTCCTTCCAGGTACCCGTTGCTCTGTTTTCAATGTATCTACTGTTCTGCTTTTGCTTAAAGTGGGTGGACCAGGATCTGGAGGCTTGCCTGGTTGTCTTGGATGGTGACTGCTCTCAAGCTGATCATGTCTGCAAAGGGAAAGGGATAAACACAAAAGCACAAGTTAAACACAGTGAATGTCAAAAATGTGGTAAAGTCTTCCATTTTGTATCACCCCTAAAGAAAAAGAAATTTAAAATCCTGGCACATTAAACCAACTGGGTGCCTTAAATAGATAAGCAAAGGACATTTTCATTCCTCATGTTTACAATGAAGTAGCAGGTGTGTGGCACAATATTTCTGACATATTTTGCTGAACTTCCCAAAATCTGGATTAACACTAAGTGTGGACACTCTATATTGCTACCATTTACTAAACATCACAGGCATCAACAGTATAGTTTTCCCCCATGTCAACATACATGTTACTGACAAAGGCCTACAAAAATATAAACAAACTAGCAGAGGTTGCCCGGCATTGCCGGGCTGTTTTAAATGGTGTTGCAAGGTATTTGTTTTATGTTTATACAAATGAGGCTAGTCTGTAATTGTGATTTTTAAAATGTTTATTTATACGCACGGGCTGTTATAAACTGTGATTAGCTTTTTTGTTTTTTGATTAAAAAAGAGGAAAGGATGATATAATTTTTTATAATTATTTTATTTAACCAAATAATGTTTTACTATGTGAATTTTTTAATAGTTGTACTGTAACTTGGATAATAATTTTACAAATGTGTAAGTATATGTTTGTTTAAATTTAATATTTTTAAACTGTGTTTAGATGTTTTGACTTGTTTTTGAGTGAAAACTGTATACAGGATTTTAGAAATGTTTGTATTGTATTATTTTGTGATTTATTTCTGTGAATATTTTTGACTGTTTTTTTCTCCTGTGGCCTCTGGGTGGGGCTGTTGAGGTTTTCATTGATTTTGACTGTTTTTCTCTACTGGCCTCTGGGTGTCGCTTCTTCCGGTAAGTAGTCTCTTTCTTTCCTCATTTCAGTTCCAGTCGTCGTGGAGGAAGGTCGTTTGGGTGAGTTCTCTGGTTTAATTTCTTTTGGGGTTTTTTTGTAAAAAATTTTTTTGGGGGGGGGTGTTTGTGTGTGTTCTTTCTTGTTGATTTTGGTTGTTTTTGGATGTTTTTGGTGTTGTTTTTTAATTAATGGTTTATTTTTGGGGTAAGTAAAGTCAGCGGGTGCCGTCCGCTGGCTTTGCTTACATGGGAATGGATTCACTTTCAAGGGTGGGCCAAGGCAATGATGCCTTCGCCCTCCCTTGTAAGCGAAACACTTACTGTTAAAGTAAAGGCACCAGGCGGAGTGCCGTCTGGTGCCTTTGCTTTGGGGAGGAATTGTTTTGCTTTCAGGGGGGGGGGGGCAAGGCATCAATACCTTCCCCCCCTTGAACTCCCTCTGTTTTGTGGTTTTTTCCACCCCACCTCCACTTTTGTTGAGGCCGGTGGTGGTCTCGGCATGTCTTCGGCAGGGTAGCATGGAGGAGAGGGAGTCCCTCTCCTCCCCATTGCTCCATGCATGAATGCCGGTGGGTGTTTGCGTGGACTTGCGTTCACGTTGTGGTTTTAATTTTTATTTTTCGCACACTGGCTTCCTCAGCGTTATTTGCGCTCATGGAGCGCAGAACGCTGGAGCTTGTAGTTATGGGTTTGTGGTTTGTGTTTGTGCTGCATTTTTTTAAAATGGTTTTCTTTTGATTGGCCGCAGCACATTTCTGAACGTTCCTTGCACCGCGCCAGAGCTTCTCAGCCTGATTGGCTCTGCCGCGGCGCTGTACAAGGAACGTTGGGAAATGAAGTTGTTTCCCTTTTTTCGCATTTGTGGGGCTGTTGCCCCACTGCCAGTTTTCTAAATCCTTCATTGACCTGCGGACCCAGTTCACCCGTGTGCACGAATGGTGGGTGCAGGTTAGTAGGAGGCTTAGGAACCTATGCGAAGTTCCAACGGTTAACCCTTGGTTTTATAGGTTAAGATCCCAAACTACTACTTCAAGAAGACTCTATGAAAGTATCTTCTTCATCCTACTCCTTACTCTGTGACTTGACAAGTACAATTATAATAATCAAAGTACATCATTTTTGAGGGGGGAAAGCTAAAGAGGATAGTATTTTCAAAGGACCCCATGCTGTAGTTGTTTCGCTAACTACTCCAAGCCTGGACAACCAAGTCAAATAAAGTCTCCAAGTATTGTTCACCTACAAAACATTAGAGTTGTCTTGGTGCACATTTTTTGGACTCAGCCTGTTTTGGAAGATCATGTTATATGTGGACTTTTGCAGAATAACATATAAATGCCAGCGTGGGAAGAGCAGAAGCACACACACAGACAAACATTCTGCATTATAGCCGCCTCTGTACTACCACATTAAATGTTGTAATAACATGTTTTAACAAAGGTTGATAAATATATCAGTTATTTAGCTCTGAAGGAATGAGAAAATATTTCAATGGATAATGAAAATTATCCAGAGGATAAGGACTTGCTGTAGCAGAAATACAAAGCTGTATAAATTGCAACCTTCCTGAAAGAAATTTTACTCTGCCTGGTGGAGTGTCATAGTGTTACTTTGATGGAAAGCTTAAGGTGCAATGTATTTTTCATCCTCTGGAGGGCACAATGTTCATCAGCACTTCTGCTGCACTACAAGTTAAACCGAGTCCCACACTTCCAGACACATTATTCCCCACTGCACTTTTTTTTAAAAAATGACACCCATTACATTTAACCCATTTCATTGTTCTGAGAACAATAAAAACAGAGTGATTCAGCAATAATTCAGAAGTGAGCTGGTTCAGTTCTATTAATAGTATGAACATGCTATGTCAGAATTCTCCCACCACTGAAGTACAGTATTTTAATTGGTTCATATTTCAGACTGCATGTTTTGTAGAATGACACATTACCATAGGGAAGGTTTCCAAGTCATTTTACTATTTCTGAATGCTTCGGAAGCAGGCTAACGTCATGAATTCCAATACACACTTGGGAACATGTTGATTTTTTAAATAGTAATCATTCTAGTATGTGTTTCAAGCATATCAGAGAGTAAACAAAACAAAACAAAAATATTGTGACACTTTAAAGCAGGGGTTCTCAATGTTTTCACGCTGAGGGCCAGACCACGCCCCCTCAGTCAGCTGAATGGGTCAGACTGGTAGTTCCCCCCACTGTAAATGCTGCCATAAAATCTGTGCATGGCTGTCATAAATATGTTTGACAACTGCAGGTGCACTTACGGTGAATTTACAACAGGCATGGGTGCATTTACAGCTGTCATAAATGCTTCCGCTTCCGGTAGTGGTGGTGGCAGGCCACATGAAATGGTGCCATGGGCTGAATCCAGCCCATGTAGGTTGAGAACCCCTGCTTTAAAGACTAACTGCTGTATTTTAATGTTATGAAGTGGACCTGATCCACAAAAGCCAACATTAAAATATAGCAGTTAGTCTTCAAAGTGCCACAACATATTTGTTTTGTTTACTCTCTGATATGCTTTGGACCATGTGTTTTCATATATAAGTAGAGGAATAAGCTATGCCAGAAATAGAGTGTATGTGGCCTTCCACATATCAATTATACTTTCTGTCTTTCCTACCTTGCACTGTTCTGCTTGACACTTGCCTTTCAACAACCTGTGGAGAGATTCCATTCCCTTAATTTATGAAAACACTGGAGAATTAATCCACACACACACACCCCCCAATAATAATGAGAACATGGGATTTGGATTCATGACCTGTTCTGCAGCTAAGCATTATCATAGATTTTATGGGGGAATTTGTTTGTTTTCCCCGTTATAAAATATGCCAAAATCTGGTTTTAATATCGCTGCAGTCCTGAAATTATAACTGAGAAAGTCACATATTTCACTCTCATCCTGTTGAGAATTGTTCTGCACATTACTATTATTTTTTAAAAATCCCCATATATTATGGCGGACGGATGATAACCAATGGGATACAGTTATCCCAGGCTACAAACTATACAGGAAGGATAGGAAGGGGCAAACGGGAGGTGGTGTAGCCTTGTATGTCAAAGAAGTGATAAAATCATATGAATTGGAATATCTAGGTGATTTGGAGTCACCATTAGAAGCTCTGTGGGTAAGAGTACCAGGCGACAAGGATGGTCTAACAGTAGGCATATACTATCGGCCTCCGACCCAAACTCTTGAGGGAGACTGGCAGTTGGAGAATGTTGTAAAGGAGGCATCCAAGAAGGGAAGCCTGGTTATAATGGGGGACTTCAATTACCCTCACATAGACTGGGTGAACTGTTGTTCAGCACATGATAAAGAGATAAAGTTCCTAGATATGCTAAATGATTGTTCCCTGGGACAGATGGTTGAAGACCCAACTAGAGGTACAAGAATCCTTGACTTGATCCTGAGTAATACTCAGGATCTGGTGCAAGATGTTAATGTGACTGATCCAATAGGGAACAGTGACCACAACTCAATTATGTTTAACTTGATCACAGACCGCAAGTCACTGATAAAATCTAACACAGAGACCTTAAATTTTCAAAAAGGAAATTTCCCAAAGTTGAGGAAACTAGTAAAAAAGAATCTGAAAGGGAAAATTGAGAGAGTCCAAACACTCCAAGAGGCATGGAGGCTGTTTACAAAAACAATAACAGAGGCCCAATTGGAATGCATACCCAAAAGGAAAAAGGGCACTGCCAGGTCCAAGAGGACTCCAATGTCGCTTACAGGAGTTGTTCGGGAAGTGATCAAGAGCAAGAAAAGCTCATTTAGAAGATGGAAGGCTTGTCCGAATGAGGACAGCAGGCAGAAACATAAATTCTGGCAGAACAAATGCAAGGCAACAATCAGGAAAGCAAAGAAAGACTTTGAGGAGCGTATAGCTAAAAATACTCAGAGAAATAACAAAGACTTCTTTAAGTACATTAGAAGTAAGAACCCAACTAGGAAGGCCATTGGACCATTAGATGACAATGGAAGGCAAGGGGTTATTAAAGAGGAAACAGAGATTGCAGAGAGACTCAATGAATTCTTTGCTTCAGTATTCACTGAAGAAGACAGAGGCCACATGCCCAAAACAGAGCCTATCTTCGTAGGGAGGGAAAGCGAAGAATTAAGCCAGATAGAAATAACCAGGGAGGAGGTCCTTGCATGTCTTGTTAAACTAAACACTAACAAATCACCAGGACCAGATGGAATCCATCCACGAGTTCTCAGGGAACTTAAAGATGAAATTGCTGATCTCCTAGCCAAAATATATAATCTTTCCCTCAAATCAGGCTTTGTGCCTGATGACTGGAAGGTAGCGAATGTAACACCAATTTTCAAAAAAGGATCCAGGGGTGATCCAGGAAATTACCGACCTGTCAGTTTGACATGTATCCCAGGTAAAGTGATGGAAACCATCCTAAAAGATAGAATTAATAGGCACATAGAAGAGAAGGCACTGCTAAAGGAGAGCCAACATGGCTTTTGCAAGGGCAAATCATGCCTCACTAATCTGTTGGAATTTTTTGAGAGTGTCAACAAGCATGTGGATAAGGGGGATCCAGTTGACATTGTTTATCTGGACTTTCAGAAGGCTTTTGACAAGGTCCCACACCAAAGGCTCTTGAATAAACTTACCAGTCATGGAATAAAGGGACAGGTCTTGTCCTGGATCAGCAACTGGCTAAGGGACAGGAAACAGAGGGTAGCACTAAATGGACACTTCTCCAAGTGGAGGGAAGTAAAGAGTGGGGTCCCCCAAGGTTCAGTACTGGGACCCCTGCTTTTCAACCTCTTCATAAATGATCTAGAGGTAGGAGTAAAAAGCAAGGTAGCCAAATTTGCTGACGACACTAAATTATACAGGGTAGTGAAAACTGTGAGAGATTGTGAGGAGCTCCAGAGGGATCTCTCGACACTGGGGGAGTGGGCAAAACAGTGGCAAATGAGTTTCAACATTAGTAAGTGCAGAGTGATGCATGTTGGGGCAAAGAACCCCAATTACATTTATAAACTGCTGGGGTCTGAACTCTCTGCGACAAACCAGGAAAGGGACCTTGGTGTTCTGGTGGACAACTCAATGAAGGTGTCAACCCAGTGTGCCTCAGCAGTGAAAAAAGCAAACTCAATGCTAGGGATCATTAGGAAGGGTATAGAAAATAAGTCAGCAAGTGTCATTTTGCCTCTTTATAAATCTATGGTGAGGCCCCATCTGGAATACTGTGTACAGTTCTGGTCGCCATACCTCCAGAAGGATATTATGGAGCTGGAAAAAGTGCAGAGGAGGGCAACCAGAATGATTAGGGGACTGGAACACCTTCCTTACCATCTGAGGCTGCAACGGTTGGGCCTCTTCACTCTTGAACGACGACGTCTAAGAGGTGACCTGATTGAAGTTTATAAAATCATGCACGGTGTGGACAAAGTAGATAAGGAAAAACTGTTTTCCCTATCGCATAACACTAGAACTAGGGGATACTCCATGAAACTTTTGGGTACTAGTTCTCAAATAAATAAGAGAAAGTACTTTTTCACCCAGAGGATTACTGGTCTATGGAACTCCCTGCCAGAAGAAGTGGTGACAGCTGTCAGTCTTGACAGCTTTAAGAAAGGATTAGACAAGTTCATGGAGGACAAGAGTATCAATGGCTATAATTATGGATACTTAAGGACAACCTCCGGGTTGGAGAGATAGGCAGGATATCTCTCAATATCATTTCCAGGGAATCCTAAGCAGGTGAAGGCATCTGCTTGGGAATACCCTGAAGGAAATGGTGAGCCACTGTGTGAGACAGAATGCTGGACTGGATGGGCTGTGGCCTGTTCCAGCAAGGCTGTTCTTATGTTCTTATGTATTTCTATGGCACATAACCAGAGCTGGCCACTAGAGGACATTGCTGCAATGTAAAATATAGGGTTCACTTTTATCCATGGTTTCAGATATCCACAGTAGGTCATGGAATGTATCCCTTATGGATGGTGATGCATAACCTGTAGGTTCCCCTCCCATGTACAGAAAATCTAGTCTCTCTGCATTGTAATTCTTGCCACTAAGTTATTAAGAAACATCTTCCGGACATTGAGGCAAATCTATTCCACACTTTCATTTCACTCCAGGCTGCTGTTGTTACAGATACAGGTCACCTCCCATATCCATGGGTTCAGCACCCCAAATTTCAGTTATCTGCAGGTCAAAAATATGCAATTAAAAAGCCTCCCCCTGCTTCTATAATTCAGGTATATGTGTTAAATACAGGTTTTGCTATTATCCATGGTCTCAGGTATTCGTTGTAGGTCTCAGAATGTATCCCCCACAAATACCAGGGGGTGGGGGTGATCTGGATATTGAGAAAACTAGGAATCTAAGTAAATTAATGCAGTCATGTTTAAAGGGATTACCTTCTTTTTGCCAATATCAGAAATAAATCACTTTGTTTAGATATGTAAAAAAAGTACAAGAAAAGTCTACAGTAGTTTAAATTAATAACGATATAAATGAATAAATATATAAATTAAAGAACACTTAATAAACATAATGGAACAGACAGAAATCCCATTTAGTCCAATATTGTATTACAAGTATCTTTTTCATACAGTTTATGAAATGCTGTTAGTACTAGGAGTAATGACTGTCACTAGTTTATTTGTCTTTTAAGACCCACAGCAATAACACAAATTAATGGTAGAAGAGACCTATTAATAATTATTAGCCACAATGAGAAAGAGCACTTCTGTGTATTGCATGAGTATTGATTAAGGAACAGGAGTTTCTCCTGCTCGTCATTTGCTTAAAGCCGTGCTGCTTGACCTGGAAATTTGCTTGGGAGTCCACTAATAGTATAGAAAAGATTATACGGGCACACATACTTTAGAGCTGCAAGGAAGTAAGAATTCATGCCTTTCTAGATAACTCTTATGGAAGCAATTCTGTGTTTGGGAAACAGTGAATTTCACAATTTCTTTCTGAACACTAAAATTTGACAGTTGGAACAAAGACTGTAGAAGGTCATCACTTTCATATACTTCTCATGAATAGCCAGCCTTACAAATCCCTTTTGGGAAGAATTAACAAAAATGACTACATAGACATTGGTTTGATCTAGGAACACATTTCTCGTGCTAGTAATTTTAATCTTGAGAAGATTATCCCCAAATATTATGTACCTCAAAATGAATAAATCTGTGAACACTTTGCTTTCTCATATTCAAATTTTACACATTTTAGGAAATTATGATAAAAGAGTAAACTGAAACACAATGCTTACCCCTGCCTCATTTCTAACACATTTGAGTAGCAAATTGTAAAATATGAGAATTAGGGTCATTAGTCCATTCCAGTTGAAGTGGATTTCAGCTCAAAATCTGGAGTTCAGGTTTTTGCACTGGTACAACCCAAAACCAGTCAGTTAGGTCCTGACTGGCAAGGTCAAAAGATCAGATTGCTTCAGAGTTCACTGAACCTGCAACATTGTATGTTTACTTTGGTAGGTTCATGCTGGTAAGCCTCTTCAACGTGGTTTATAACAGTAATCAATTTCTCCTTTTCTTATGCCTTTCGTTAGAATCAATATTTCAGCCCATATAGCCAGGATTCCTTCCAAATTTAAAAACAAAAGGTGAGTGAGATCAACCATCAAGATAAGCACAATTTGGGTATTTTTTTAGTTATATGATGATCTGTTTTACATCTAGAGACATAAAAGGTTGTTTGTTTTTGTACAGAGGGTGTACAACAGTTACACTTTAGAGGAAAAAAATGTAACTTGAAACCCCTCTGCCCAAATCTCCCAAATGACTGCTACATTTGAAGTCCAGTTTCAAAGATATGTTTTTCGTTTGGAGTGCCCCCATCTTTACAATTGCCTTGGGTAACATTGTGTTCCTCTGCTGCACAAAAACATAGCTGCACTCCCATGCAGCTATACTTTCCTCTATATTTAAAGGCGCAATAGCAATTTTTGTCTTTCTCCCTCAGGTAAGAAAAGGAGAATCACAGATTATTTATTGACACTTCAGGCAGGCATATGCATCATGCGTCCTCTCACAAATGAATGTGTGAATAGCACCCTTTGAAAAATACTGAATCTGATGAGTTACAAAGCTTCTCTCTATGATGCCTGAAATGATTTTTCTCACGCGTGTAAGGAATCATTTTATCTATTATATATGCAGAAGGCTCCCTAAGGTGCACTAAATGGAAGTGAGGTCAATAAAGCAAAGATCCCATGAACTTGTGTCAGAGATGAAATCAGGATTTACAGATGCTGCTCACAATTATTTCAGAACCTCAGCTCTTTTTCTGACCCTTGAGCTATCATTTCTAACAGCCTCTTTCCCAGGAGCAAGATGGTTATTGAAACTTTGAACTATTACTCTTCACTGAAAATATCTGAGAAAGGACAAATGGCATTTGCTCAAGTAACTTCCTGATAGGTGTAAAGATATCTTTTGAGCAATGGCTTGCGTTTCTGTCAGCTTTAAGAACAATTATTAAAAAATATATTTTTTAAAAAGTTCTACCACTGGCAAATTCAGATGGATTTGCTTACAAAAAATCATGTTGCAATAAGTTGTTAAAGTTTAAGATATCACAAAACTCATGGGTCTTTTTGATGTAGCAAACTAGAAAATGGCTGCTATTCTTCTGAAGTCCACTGTGCACAATCCAAAACATATTCATATGCAAATGCAAATTAAAAACAATATTTTGCATTGCAGCCTTAATTCTCTTGGCCTCCAATTTTTAAAAAGCTGTGGCCACCATCTACAAGGTTGCTTGGAAGTCTTTTGAATAAAAGTTTAAACTAGCATAGTTTGCCCGGCCTTGCTGGGCAGTTTTTAATTGTTGTTTTTTTTTGTTAGGGGTGGTTTGGGTGGGGGTGTTTTGCATTTGTGGTTTGTGACTTTATTTGATTTATTATTTTTATATTTGTCATTTTAATTTTGATGTTTTTATTTATTTCACTGTTTTAACTTTTCTGGCCTTTAGGTGGGGCTGTTATTAAGTTTTTTGCGACTTTCCGTTCTCTTTGTTCAGTTTAGTTCCAGGCCCCACAGAGGGAGGATGTGTCTGGTAAGTTCTCTTGATTGTTTATTTTTATTTATTATTATTTTTTGATTTTGTGGTGTTGGGTTGGGTGGTTTAAGTAGAGAGTTTCTACTTAAATCACCCAAAGTGTTTTGGCTTGTTTTTTGGTTTTTATTTAGGATTTTAGATGTGTTTGTTTGTTTTTGGTATTTATGCTTGTTATTTTTTTAATTTTTCCATATTTATTTCTTTAATTTGTGAGATTATTGTTTGCCGAGTTAGGTATTTTTGTGTTGTAGATAGATGTTTTTAGTGTGCTTTTATGGTTTTGTGTTAGCCTTTGGTATTTTGGGTGTTTTTTGTTGATTTTGTTGTTTATTGTTTTGTTGTTTAATGGGTTTATTTTAATTATTTATTTATATATTTGTGTTTTATTAATTTTGGTGCATTGCGTTGTGGTTTACTGTTTTTTGTGTGTGTGTGTGTGAAGAACGGCCTGTCTGTCACTTCTTCTTTTTTCCCATTGCTGCTTCGAAATTAGGTTTTGATGCAGCGATGGGGAAAAGGAAGAGCCGGCAGTCAGCTCGCTCTTCGACCGGTAATGTTTGTTAGGTAGGTCAGGTGAAAAGGAGGCAGAGGAGAACTATCTGCTTGATGATAGTTCTCTTCTCTGGGCCTCCTTTTTTCCATGGCTTCTCTAACAGGGAGATCAGCAGGCAACAATCCGTAAGGGGTGGTGCTCTTCATTGTGGATTGCGGGCTGCTGCTTTTCTATTACCTCCACCGCTGTTTCATGCTAGTTCTCGAAATAGCAGTGTGGGTAGTAGAAAGGCAGAATCCAGTTATCCGCCTGGGAGGGTGGCTCCCCTGACAAATTGCTGGCTGCTTTTTTCCCCCACCCCACTCAACACCTTGAGGCCTGCGGTGGTCTCGCCGTGTCTTCGGCGGCATAGCGGGGAGGAGAGGGAGTCCCTCTTCTCCCTGTTGCTCTGGGAAAGAAGGGCGGCATTTGTCTCATTGTGGTTTTATGCGGGTTTTTTGTTTGCGAGGCAGTGAGGCGCTGCATCCGCCTGCGGCGGACTTGCACTCCCATTGCGTGAGGCATTTTTTATTTTATTTTTCATGCACCGGCTTTTTTAGCGTTCTGCATGCTCGCACTCTTCAGCCTGATTGGCTGAAGTGGTTACGGCGCAGAGGACGCTGGGGCTTGGAGTTTAGTTTATTTTGTTTGCATTCGTGCGGTGGCTTTTTTTCTGTGGCTTGGTTTCTCTTGGGTGCGCCGAGTTTCCCAATGTTCTCTTTGCTCTTGCCTGTCAGCCTGATTGGCTGATGGGTGGTGCAGCATGGAGGATGTTGTGAATTGAAGTTGTTTTGCTTTGTTTGCATTCATGGGGCTGTTGCCCCACTGCCGACTGTGGGACCATTGCAGCACTCTGCGGGCCGGGTTAAGGAGAGTGCAGGTGGCTCAGTACGGGATACTATGGATGGGTGCAGGCGTGTATGCCGGAGTCCAATGGTTAACATCCCTCCTTATAGATAAAGATACCTTAGAAACTGTGGAGAATTGCTTGCTTTTCTTTGAGCTCCAGATCATCAATGTTTAGATATGATCTGATGTGCAACATCGAGGGTGGCAGTACAGTAAAACCCCAACTTACATGTGCCTCAAGTTACATAAAATTCAACTTACAATAATGATTTTTCCGCGAAACCTGTGTCCTGATTTACATAAATGTCCCGATTTACATAACACAATTTCCTATGGGTTTGCTTTGATTTACATAAAAAATTCATTTTTCCTATAGGGTTGCTTTGATTTACATAAATATCATTTTCCTATGGGTTTGCTGCGAGTTAAGTAAAAAATTCATTTTTCCTATGGGTTTGCTTTGAGTTAAGTAAAAATCTGCTTTACATAAATGCCTATGGAACAGACTTTTTATGCAAGTAGGGTTTTTACTGTACTACAGTGGCAGTACTTTGAGAAGAAATTGAAATGGCATGTGCAGCAATACAAGTAGACATTCTGGTCAATGTGTGTACATTTCCTTGGCACCCTCTGTATATACATGCTTAAATGTGCCTATTTGCTACTAGCAACAATCTTCCATTCTTGTAACCCCCAGATGTACTTTGAATGAAATGAATTTTAAAAGGTACACATCATACTTTGATTGACAAAAGACTACAATTATCTCCTTATAATTTTCATCTTGAGAAATACATGTAAGTGTACTATTGTCCACACAGATCTATCGAGGTGCACTTTCAGAAGCATTCATTTGACAGTTGTTCAAATATGTCAGAGGCATAACACAAACAAAACATCTCAGAATTATTCTGAGAACGCTTATTACTTCCCTGGTCTGAAGACAAATCAAAAGGGGGGGGGGGGAGTTCTCATTTATGTAACACAATATTTTACAAAATGGCAGAAGGAGAGTGGCTTCTTCTATTACCAACCCACATTTCTTCTGTTGTTATGAAAACTGTTTTGGGTTAAACAGTCTTAAAATATCAGTCTAAAATATAAAGAAGGACAGATACACATCTAAAGATATTAACCACCTTAGAGTAATGATGTAGACACACCAAAGCAAGGATTTCATCTATTCATTGCTTGATGATACATCATTGGGTCTGGTTCAGATGTAACCCGTAAATCCTTAGCAACCCTTATCTGATCCTCAGGTCTGTCCCCTTTCCTGTTCCTCACAAATGCATATAAGAGTTCTGATTGGTTTCTTTATTTTTTTTATATTTATTTCAATGACATTAATCTTCAGTGAAGAAGCAGAAGTAATGTTTCCTGCTGAGAAGCAGAAGTGGTGTTTCCTGATGGACAGCAGGTTCGCCACATTTAAGGTGGACCTGTTTTAGGGAATACAAGAAGTTTCCCAAACCACAAGAAATAACCCTAATTGGATTAACTGCAGATTATTATGTCCTTTGGTTTTGAGAACTTGTAATGTATCTTAACAATGAATACTGGTAGAAGCAGATAAGTATATCATGGTTTACAGACCTTTGTTTCCATTAAGCAATTAAGGATCACCACAGCTTGGACAATAGCTGGTTAACAGTGATTTTCCACAGATTGTTGGATTCATAATTTCATAAAGCTTTATCATTAACTATGCTGGCTAGAGCAATAGAAGTTATGATTTAAGAACATCAGTAAAGAACACAGATAACTATCTCTGCTTTGTAAGAAAAACAAAGTCACTGGAACAGTGAATAGCAAGAGGTTTAGCTAAATTGGGTACTTTAGACTCCAGACCTGATATGAAAGTTCACTTAACCTTAAATGGAACAGAGGATAAGAAGGCATGCATACCTGAGGCTTGTTGAAGTGCATTCTTATAATATGAAACTATCATTTAATACTATGTCCAACAATGTTAATTCACAATTATTTTAAGTAGGTGATAAATTCATTATACTGTACCTAGTAATAAATTAGCACTTGCCAGTTAATAAAACTGCCTCCATTAAGGTTGGGATCATCAAGCAAACCTTCATGGAGTAAGAACTACTTCATTGCCTTAGGTCTTTAGAAATGTGAATGGGTTAAAGAGGGTATATAAATATATCATGGACCAAAATTCTGTTACTTATGGAAGGCAAATGTACAACTTTCAGTGGCTGCATAGCTGGAAATTATCAAGTTCTACTTGGGTTCTTGAGCACAACAGCCCCCCAAACAACTCATTAATTGCCAGAGAGAATACACTAAATGTTTTTTACTGTTTTCCTTCCACATGCATAACTAAGGAACAGGATTTCAGACACAAAATCTATTAGTGCCAAAAGATCTCTGGGCCTTGTGCTCCAGAATCCCTTGAGTTCCTGCTAGTTTTAAACATAAGCAATGACCAAATCTTGTTGCATGATTATGGTGGAAGAAACATCAATAATTTAAAATATGCAGATGACACCATCGTAATGGCAGAAAACAGCAATGACCTTAAATTACTTTTAATGAAAGCAGAGCTGCAGTTGAACATTAAGAAAACAAAAATCATGACTACAGAAGAACTGCACAATGTCAAGGTTGACAACGGAGAAGTAAAGATCGTGACTAGGCTCAATCATTTATCCAAATAGCAACTGCATCCAAGAAATCAAAGGAAGACTGAGACATGGAAGGGCAACCATGAAAGATTTAGGTATGATTATGAAGTGTAAGGATGTTATCACTGGAGACCAAGATCATCCACACTCTGGTATTCCTGATTACCATGCATGGGTGTGAAAGTTGGACAATAAAGAAAGCTGACAAGGGGAAAAATGATTTGTTTGAAATGTGGTGTTATAGGAAAGCCCCAAGGATGCCCTGGACTGCCAGAAAAACAAACTAGTGGGTTCTAGAGCAAATAATGGCAAAACTGTCTCTGGAAGCAAGGTTGATGAAATTGAAACTGTTCTACTTTGGGCATATGATGAGAAGGCAAGACTCTCTGAAAAATACAATAATGCTGGGGAAGGTGGAAGGCAGCAGAAAGTTAGGAAGGCCTATATCAGTGTTTCCCAACCTTTGGTTTTTGGACTTCATTTCCCAGAAGCCTAAGTCAATTTCCCAAAGCACTGATCAGCCAATGTACTGACTTTGGCTTCTGGGAATTAAGGTCCCCCTGTGGGGCATGGGATCCACTGGCTTAGAGCAAGATTGGTTGATTTCCTAAGGGAATCCATAAATTATAACTTGCAGGAGTTGAATAGGGCTGTTGAAGACAGGCTATTTTGGAGATAACCTCATAGGACTTGATGGCACATAAAAACAACTAGGTGAGGCACATTTAGTTTTCTGTCAAGTAGAACTACCAGAATGGACATTTATGGTTTTTATCATCCAAGAAATCTGAAAATCCCAGCCCTGGTAGTGGATGTGAAGTGGCATAACTCTCAGCAGCAAATTGAATTTGTTCCTTGGACTCTTGCTTATAAATCAAACTACCTGGGTAGTGCAAAAGGAGGAATATAAATGTGAATTTTGTTAATTAGCAGCTATTGACCATGGTCAATTACATTTCCCTTTTGCTGGTGTAACTAAGCAACAGGATCTTGGCCACTATTACAATTTCAGCCATTAGACTCACTTTTAAAATAGATTAATTAAAGATACCTATTTATCCAAGAACAGCCTTACTCACAGATGTGTTAAAGCTGCTTTGTAGGCCTTTCTTTGATTCCAGAGTGACGGGTGTGTTCTTGGTTCTGGCACACTGCTTGTGAAATCTGCTCTTTAGTAAGGGTTGCATGGTGCTTGTGTTGATATCTTTTAGAGAAAGAATGAAGGCCATTTTGTTTCCTAGGCATTTTAATAATTGCCTTTTACTTTCCTAGGCATTTTAATCACTGTTGTTTTAGTTTCATTTTTTCTGGGTGGTGTTTTACACAGCCCTGAATCCTGCTTGCAACCCACAGTGATTTTTTTAAAAAACTTTTTTTTAGAGCATGCTGAAATTATTTAAGTGAAGGGCAGTAGGAACATATTTAAAATAATAAATAAACAAACTCATCAGGAAGTATAAATGTTATCTCACATAGAGATGTTTCTAGTGGCACAGAGAGCAACAATTTGCTATGAGAACATATTGGATTCTGGAGATAAAAAAATTGACTTTTGAACCTTACACAATTTCTCACATTGCTCTAAATGCCACTACACTTGATCCAACAACTGTAGCTTCATGATAATAAAGCTTCAATGAGATTCAACCTGTTTTTGTGATTTCTAACCAAATTTGCTTTCTCCAGTCTTAAATAGATCAAAAGAGTTGGAAACAGATAAATACCTGCAAGATTAGCCGGTTTCATTATTAAGACAGCAATCCTATCAACCAGGAAATTGAACTCAACAGGACATTTCCGGGTGTATAGATTCAGGATTGCACTGTAAAGCAGTGCTGGATTTCTCTCTGAAGATATATGTTAAATTGGAACTAGTTTCTACATTGTGTAAAACAATTTAAAATTATGAGCGGCATTTAAATGACTTGCAATTAAGCTAAAGGGACCTCAGAAATGAAGATGGAATATATAATTTATCATATGCACTTCCCATTAATAATAACAGTAACAGTAACTATTACTATTACTGCTATTACTATTACTACTACTACTACTATTATTATTATTATTATTATTATTATTATTATTATTATTATTTGTCAGAAATTGTTCTGGGTTGAAAGGATCTTTGCAGAAGAAACTCTACTCAAGGAATGCCCAAATGAGGCTCCTTTCATGTCCCCAAGAGCTGGGACAGAGACAGGCACTCAATCCATCATGCAGTACTCGGGTCTTGAACTGCCGACTTGCCATCCTTCCAGCTAACAAGGCAAGCTTCTTAACCACTGAGCCACCACAGCCCCTTACTTCCCAATAGGTACACATAATAGCAACACTAAATGGTGCAGGGGGTGAGTTGAGACTTTTTCAAAGCAGAGATTGATATACTGTACTTGGAAAATCCCCCAAACATATGAAAGTGGATTAATAGGACAGGACATAGAAAATGGTTACAGCTGCTACACATACACATATTGCATGCATTGTACACTACACTTTTCAAGTCTCTGAAACCTAATATAAAATGATCCAAGGGTCATGGGGGAGGCAAATATCAATGTGGACATAATTCTATTACGTTAAATCAATGTTATTGTTTGTATATTTCTGGTTTTAACTATTGTGGAAAAATATCTCAGATGGGCGGTATAGAAAATAAATAAATAAATAAATAAATCTGATATAGCAAACCTTTTACCATTTTCTTGTACAAAATGTGGGTGCTAGAAAGCTAATTGATACTTTCCCAAGATCATAGAGAAACAACAGCAGCAATAATGTTTAAGCGTATGATAAATATGGGCTTTGAAAACATCACTGTATGATTTGACCAGGGAAAAAATAATAATGTATATCACAGTTAAGAAGTCAGCACAACAAACAGGAATGGGGAAATCTCCGAGGCGGCCTTACTAGCTTAGGCTCCAGAAAGCTCATCATTTCAGCACCTTGGACAGAGAGAAGGGGAATTACGCTCATCTCAGTCAACCAGGCCAGGTAGTAATAAATACTCAACGGTGAAAGCAATCGGGGGGGGGGGGTGATAAAAGGGGGGTGGGGAGAACCCGAGTCACCCCAAAGATCTCAGCCCCTCAACACACATCACACACAAGCTGTTCCTTGGCAGCAGGTCGAATTTCCCGAGTTTATTCCATCTGTATCCGGGGGACGGTGAAGGTGAAGCTGGGGAGCCCCCGTCCATCCCTGGGAGGCGAAAAGGGCTTTCGGCGGAGTAGAAGAGGCTCGGGGGGGGCATTAAAAGGGGGGCCATGTGCGGGAGGGCTTTTAGGAACCGAGATTTCACTCTCCCTCCAGAAGCAGAAGCGACACAAGAAGTGGGCACGGAGGAAAAAAGCTTCTGCCGGCTTCCATTTTAGCTCCCTCGGAACAAGCGAGCGGAGGCTGCAGCAGCAGGCGGGGTTAAAAATACTATCGAGGCCAGCTTGCCTTTTGCCGCGTTAGAAACTGAAACTCCCCGGAATCCACTATGGGGGGGGAGGGGCGCTAAAGAAGAGTGGAACGGTGTGTGTGTGTGTGTGTGTGTGTGTGTGTGTGTGAGAGAGAGAGAGAGAGAGAGAGAGAGACTGTGTGTGTGAGAGTGTGTTTGGGAGAGAGAGTGTGTGTGTGTGTTTGAGAGAGTCTCTCTGTGTGAGTGTTTGTGTTTGAGTGTGTGTGTGAGTCTGTGTGTGTTTGAGAGTCTGTGTGTGTGTGTCTTTGAGTCTGTGTGAGTGTGTTTGAGAGTCTCTGTGTGTGTGTGTTTGAGAGTGTGAGTGTGTGTTTGAGAGTGTGTGTGTTTGAGAGAGTGTGTGTATTTGAGAGTGTGTGTGCATGTTTGAGAGAGTCTCTCTGTGTGAGTGTGTTTGAGTCTGTGTGTGAGTCTGTGTGTGTTTGAGAGTCTCTGTGTGTGAGAGTCTGTGTGTTTGAGAGTCTCTGTGTGTGTGTTTGAGTGTGTTTGAGTCTGTGTGTGTTTGAGAGTGTGTGTGTGTTTGAGTGTGTGTGTGTTTGAGAGAGTATCTGTGTGTGTGTGTGTGAGAGAGAGAGTCTCTGTGTGTGTGAGTGTGTTTGAGTGTGTGTGTGTGTGTGTGTGTGTTTGAGAGAGTCTCTCTGTGTGAGTGTTTGTGTTTGAGTGTGTGTGTGAGTCTGTGTGTGTTTGAGTCTGTGTGAGCCTGTGTGTTTGAGAGTCTCTGTGTGAGTGTGTGTTTGAGAGTGTGAGTGTGTGTGTTTGAGTGTGTGTGTTTGAGAGAGAGTGTGTGTGTATTTGAGTGTGTGTGCGTGTTTGAGAGAGTCTCTCTGTGTGAGTGTGAGTGTGTTTGAGTCTCTGTGTGAGTCTGTGTGTGTTTGAGAGTCTCTCTGTGTGAGAGTGTGTGTGCTTGAGTCAGTGTTTGAGTCTGTGTGTTTGAGAGTCTCTGTGTGAGTGTGTGTGTTTGAGAGTGTGTGTGTTTGAGAGAGTATCTGTGTGTGTGAGTGTGTGTGTTTAGAGTGTGTGTTTGAGAGAATCTGTGTGTTTGAGTGTGTGTGAGTCTGTGTGAGAGAGTCTGTGTGTGAGTGTGTGTGTTTGAGTGTGTGTGTTTGAGTGTGTTTGAGTGTGTGTGTGTGTTTGAGAGAATCTGTGTGTGTTTGAGTGTGTGAGTGAGTCTCTGTGTGTTTGAGTGTGTGTATGAGTGTGTGTGTGTGTTTGAGAGTGTGTGTGTGTTTGTGTGTGTGTGATTGAGAGAGAGAGTAATTTCCACAAGGATCTGGAAAACCTGGTAGGAAACGAGAGGAGACATGCTTTGGAAGGATTACCCTCCCGCCATCCCACACCTTGTCCATCCGTCCATCCATGTCTCTATCCTTCCATTCCATCCAACCTGACCCTTCCTGCCCGCAGTGGGGAAATATCCCAGATGGGATCGAATAAATCGAATCAAGAAACAAATAATTAACAGTGCCCAGATGTGAAGTCCACCCACCAGCCTCCCCCCTACCCACCCCCGCCCGCCAGCATGTAGGTTACTCCGCCTGTGCGTGCCTGGGCAAGGGAGGCGTCTCGGCGCCGGGCAGGATCCCCTTGGGCAGCCCCCGCTGCGCCCTTGACATGACGGCGGCGATCTGCCTCCGCTCCTCCTCGCTCAGCTGGCTCAGGTCCGCCTCCACGCCGGCTGCTGGCCCGGGGCTCGGCTGCGAGGCGCCCTCGGGGGCTCCTGCGGCGGCGGCGGGCCCGGCCACACCTTCGGGCAGCCCGGCCAAGCCTTCCCCTCCCTCCAGGCTCGCCTCGTTGCCCATGGCCAGACGGAGGGTCGCCGCGCTGATGCTGAGGCTGCGGACGGCAGGGAAGCCTCGCTCTCGCCTTGCCCCTGGGGTGCCGAAGGGCGGATCGTAGCGTCTCCACGGGCAGGGCTAGTCCATGGCACGGCAGCCGGGCTCTCCCCGGCTCCAGCTGGCGAAGGAGGAAAGGCGCCCCCCCCCGCCCCCAGCAGCTCCCCCTCTGCGCCTATACAGCGCATGCTCCTGGTAGAGATCGGGCCACCATGGCCCCGCCTCCCCCTTTCCCACACACCCGGCGTCGCGGCGTCCTCCGCCCAAGTTCTCTTCCCTTAAAGGGGCCGCGACGCCCTCCTCCTCCTCCCCCGCCGCCCAGACACGGGAGGTCACGGAGACTCGCTCCCTTCCGAGGATCCACAAGGCGACCGTTCATCGGCGGGCGGGGCCCAAGGCTATAATGACCCTGTGGTCATCTGGACCCTTTCCAAACAAAACAGGAACGAAAGTTGGCCGCCACAGGAATTGAGATGTCTGAGGAAGGATGCTGGGAGGAATAAAATCCGGAATGAGGTGATGAAGGAAAGAATTGGAACAGATCCAACCCTAAACTACACACAGAGATGACAAAGCTTTTTAGCCAGTGGTGGGCTCCCAAAAAAATTTACTACTACACTCTGGGCATGGTATGGTGGGCATGGCCAGGGGGAAAGCCATGCATTGCACCCAAATTAGGACTACTTTATTTCAAAACTTGGATGGGCAGCATACCTGTCAACTTTCCCGGATTGGCCGGGATTTCCTGTTTTTCGGCGCTGATTTTCGCCATTTCCTGCCCAGAGCTGCCGAAACCCCGGAATTTGGCAGCGGGGGAAAGGCGTTACTGCACATCCCTTCTGTGCAGAAGGGGATAGTAGAAGCCTTCTACGCATGCATAAAAGTCTACGCATGAGTAAAAGCAATCTGCGCAGAACGGTTCTGCGCAAGTCGCTTTTACACATGCGTAGAAGGCTTTTACGCATGCGTAAAAAGCGAACTGCACATAACCGTTCTGCGCAGGTCCTGGATTGTCCGGAGCCGCGGTTGACAGGTATGATGGGCAGGGCCAGCTAGAATTTCTGCTACCAGTTCTGGTGAACTGGTACGAGCCTGCTGATGCCCACCACTGTTTTTGGCTCTTCTGAGGCTTCCCCGTCCTGTAATTAATGTTTTTTTTAAAGTTAAGGTTTTGTAGATTTTATATTTGTTTTTAGATAGTAAATGGCACTGCGGGGTGGTGGTGGTAATATTGCTATGCTTTTAAGGGATTTTAATTGGTTTATATTGGTTTTAACTTGTGTACACTGCCCAGAGTCCATTGGATAGGGCGATATATAAATCTATTAAATTAAATTAAATTAAGTAATTTGAGAATGTTTTAGGATTCCATACCATATGTGGAAAGAGAAGAAGGACAAAGGCATATGTGGAAAGAGAAGAAGGACAAAGACCATGAGGCAGACCCAGAGGAAGGTGGAGGGATAATATCAAAGAAATGTTTGGTAAAAGTTGCCCTTGCTCAAGCCAGTTGAATCCATGTGCCAAAGAGCCAACACGGTCTGCGTCTGCAGACATTTCCATGGGTATGTGGCAGGCATGACTAGATGCCAACGTACATGGAATGCTGTTTATTTTCCCACCGAAGTGATACCTATTTATCTACTTGCAGTTTATTGCTTCCGAACTGCTAGGTTGGCAGAAGCTGGGACAGAGACGGGAACCTACTCTGTCATGCAGCACTTGGGTCTTCAACTGCTGACCCACTGATCTTTCAGTTGTCAAGTTCAGTGTCTTAACCATTAAGTCACCTCAGTCCTGTACAGAAATATTACAAGTACTGTACACTAAATAATGCAAGTGGAGGCCACTAGAAGTGCCAGAGCAAGAACCCTGTATCACTCTTGATACCCAAAGGGGTAAAAGAGGAAGCAAAGATGAAGACCCTTTTTTGTGAATGGGGGCCTGGAGAAATGCCACTCTGCTTCAAGTGCAGGCAACTGACAGAAACGCAGGGTGAGATTTCCCATGAGGGATCCAGGCAGGGCATGCCTGCCCAAAGCTTTCCTGGGGGACTTGGTGCTGATGGCTCTCAGAGTCATCTCCCAACTGCAGCTTCCCACTCCATGTGGTCTCCTGCCCATCTGCCTTCAGAGGGGATCCAGGGTGTGCTCTGCCAGCCTCCTGTCTGGATCGGGATTTTGCTGTTGGATTTTTCTCAGACGCCACATGGCCTTGAGGTGGAAGCAAAAGATGCACCTGAGCCTGAGCAGCCCGGTATGGCGAGGGCCTTCAGGGACTAAGTCTCCAGAGTGCTCTAAGTCTCCAACCTCAGCAGCTTCCCTGCATTCATTCATTTATTGGATTTATATAACCGCCTTTTTCGCCTAAGCGACCCAAGGCAGCTCACATCAGCTAAAACCCATACCAAAACTAATTAAAACCAAATACTATAAAATTCTCTAAAAGCATCCATAAAACCTCCCCAATCCCCTTAGAAAGAGATTTGCAAACTCTTTTTTGAAAACGACCCACCAACCTTGCATTAGAAGTGATGGCCAAAATTAGCAGACCACCTTTGGCCCAGTCCAAAAGCAGGATCAAGGTGATATCCTTACTGAATCATTAAATTTGGATATTATCCACCACTCCACAAGCACAAGAAAACAAGTATATGCATGATAGGTAAAGATTGTCCTTGCTCAAAAGCCAGTTGTATCTAACTCTAGGGCTCAGTGCTCATCTCATTTTACAGCCAAAGAGCCAGTGCTAGACTAGACACCGGGGCATTACTAGACACATGGGTGCACAGAATGCTGTTACCTTTCCACCAGTGGTACCTATTTTTCTACTTGCAATGTTTTGCTTTTGAACTGCTAGGTTGGCAGGAGCTGTGACAGAGATGGGAGCTCACTCCATCATGCAGGATTCTGGTCTTGAACTACTGACCCAATGACCTTCTAGTCGGTAAGTTCAGTGTCTTAACCACTAAGCCACCACAGTCCCTTAGATATGCATAATGCCCCTCAGTAAATCATGAGCAAGTGCCCACTTTCTAGCACGTTAGCTTACGAGCACAAAAGCTCTTAACATGCACCGCAGTAAGTTCTGCATATGATGGAGGACGTGCATTTCCATACCCACCACCAAGAGTGAAAGACTACTACCAGAGTAATGTCCATTTTGGCTGTGGTCCCAATGCTGTGGAACCATTTACTGACCCAGATTCATTGGGCCCCAACACTACATGTCTTCTGTAGACTTGTGAAAATAGACTTATTCAAGGAGGCATTTTATAATATTCTGCCCCTTGATTAATTGACTTGCTTTCCATGGGTAGGGATTTTTTGTGAGTGGTTGCTACTTACCAGTTTTTGTTGTGATATAATTTTTAGATTGCTCCTATTTAATATTTGATTATATTGTTTTTTATGTATCATGATGTGGCCTGTTGCTTATTGTGAGCCACCTAGCATTGCCTCTGGGATAGGTGCAAGGTACAGTGATACCTCATACAACGTCCAAACTTGGTTCCACAAGTTTGGACTTTATACGGGTTTGGACTTTGTATGAGGCATGCAAAATCCTAGCTGCGATGCCTCATACAACGGCCAAATCCTTGCCATGATGCCTCGTACAACGTTGTTTCCATAGAGATACATTGTACTGTAACAGCACAGACTTCAGGGCAAAGCCAAGGAAACTGACAGAACTTTAAGAAATCATTGTCTAAAGGCTAAATACATTACAAAAACATGTCAAACAACCCTGATTGTCCAAGAACCTGAAGAATGCTACAAAAATCCCAGGAATGCTTCTAAAAATTCTGACCAAAAAAAATAAAAAAATCCAAAATAGTGCTCAAAACCACTCCTAAACACTCTTTGCTTTGTGCAAAACTCAAAAGAGCAATGCATGCATGTCTCCTGCCTTTTATACTGCCTAGGCACAATGCAACATGGGAAAACCCCCAATGTCTCATACTTTGTATGAGGCTACTTTTTTCAAGAAATTAGGTGATGTTGTATTAATTCAATGTTGTATGAAGCGGACTTTGTATGAGGTATTACTGTATATACATTGAATGAATGAATGAATGAACAAAGTCTTGGCTGAATGGAAAATGAACAAGCAGTCTTCTAAACTCTCTCACACTCAGCTAACTTTCTCTACCCTTTGCCCTACTAACCTTCCTTTCACTCTTCAGTTCTCATTCCATCATTCACCTTCCAACTAACCCTAACCTCCAATACTCTTTCTCTTCTCCACAGATTTAAACAGGTGTTGGGGTATATGTGTTGCCATAGCGCTTTGTTGGCCTCCCTCAAACAAAACAAAAATGAAACTATTACCTGGGTTTCTAATACTTCATCAAAATGGAGAATACACTATCTAACTGTGCATTCTGGGGCTACGGAGGGGAAAAAAAACACATGCAGAGCATCTACTTGTGAAAGAGAAGTAGAGAACGAGAAAGTCATATGTGTTATGGAAGAAGATGAAGATGCTCCTAAGAGGCCAATATTTTTGTTTTGCCAGAGGTGAAATTTTCAGAATTGTCTAAATCCCATTTCCAAAAGTGAATTACTTTATTTAAGAGACTACATCGCAAAAATTAAAATAATAAAAAATAATAGGATTAGACACCTAAACCTAAGCTACTTAGACTAGACTCTCCAAAGTATTTACTCTGAATTAGGAAGAAATTAGAGCCCCTTCTTAATTGATTGCATTATTCAATAAACTAATGTAATAAACTTGCATTTTACTAGAATTTATATTTAGGTACTGCTTTGAGATACAAATACTTCATCTTATGCAGCTAATTCACTGTCTAAAGACAAGACGAGCATTGTTTCCTGTGTGGTATATAATATTGAATTATTACATCTTTCGATTTAATGTCTAACATTCAATCACAATACAGCATTATCATGGGGGTGGGGTATGTGCATCTATGCATGTCTGTGTAGGAGGTTATAACTATCTGCAGCCTCTGTTCTGTGAACAGAAAATAAAGACAGATTATTCAGTCACTTTGCTATGCTTGAATATAGCTTCCTCCATGGCATCAAAAAGCTTATGAGGCAATACTTCACTGACACCTGAGGCTTCAGACCTCAGTCCAAAGCATCAGCACTTTGAAATGATGCAGACTATTCCTTAAATATATATGTATAGGATCAGACTACAAGTATTGACCTTTCTTACAAAATTAATTAACTTGGAATTCCTCCAGGATTATTGATCATACTTTAACATTTGTAAAGCTCTACTGTGCTTAGTTTGGGACTGTAAAAGGCCCACATTAAGTAATGCAAAGAAGCAAAAGTTACAAGTTAATAATGTGCAAGCAAGTGAAACTAGTGAAACAACATATAGCTGAATAGGATTTTAACAATTACGAGTCAATCTCAAGGATAGCCTGTGCAAATGTAAACGGAAAATTTGTTGTTTCATGAATGCCATTGCTGATTCTAGACACATACTGGTAAATATAAGAAATTATTAGGTCAAAAGATGTGTTTCCATATTTGTGCTCAAATCAAGATGTGCAGCCTTTGCTAATGTATGATGGAAATAAAGATGAGATTCCATCATTTACTTGTACAAATTATTTGACCATGAATTTTATTTCTGAACATCAGAAGTAAGATTGTCATAGAGCTTGTTTTACACTTATAAGCCTGTAGCTTACAGTTGCCAATGTAAGACAAATGTATAAATCTCAGTAGTGAATTTCTGCTAGTTAAGGAGTCAATATTTCTGCTCCTTCTCCTCTGCCTAAGCATACAACTGATGTGTAATGAGAAATATTGCCATTCAACTAGTGGCAATTTGCCACTGCAATTTATACTGCTCAATTTACATCTCCACGCAGGATTCTGACCATATTTGGACATTTTCAAATCAGATACAAATCTCAAATTTCATTTATAAGTGTCAACCAAGCAGGAGGTAATAATAAACGAATCTTCTTATAAGGTCTTTGTATTCTTAATGTTATTTTTATTTTGCAAACTCTTGTATATTAACTTGTAATGTCATCAAACAGAAACCAAACTCAGATACTTCTCTGCACAAAAAGTCTTCAAGTTCCTTTTGTAATCTTGACAATAGTAACCAAATTCAAATATGTTCTCTTCAACTTCTTCACTATGTCCTTTATAACAATATGAAACAATGATTCATTCCTCTATTACACTTTCTATCTCTCGTCCAAAACAGCTCATAAACTCGTATTCAGTTGGGAAGTCAAACTCCCATATATATTGGCCCCAAACTCCCGATGTCTATCCGGTTAATTAGACATTTCATTCAATAAATTTCATCAGGGGAGTTTTTGCAATATCTGAAAGGTTACAAAACACATGTCTGTTACAATATTATATGTTCAAACCAGCTGCAAGCCCCCATGCTCATTATCCAGTCCAAGCTTACCCAAGCTTACCACTCTTGTGTTTCGCGTCCTCTCTGTCTCTTCTGTAATTTCTCTATGGTTGCTAAGGACGTTGCATACCATTAGAGTCCTATCTCTTAAATACAACTTGCTGCCTGCTCCTGACTGAATCTGCAAGCTCACATTGCCACCTGTGTACTGACTGTTTTACTTACAAGGAGCACCATGGTTCTGATTCCTGTGTACTTACAAAAAGCAGGTTAAATCAGTTTCATAGTTTAAACCCTTAGGATGCATGGTTCCTAGTCTATGAATATAATATGCCTCCTTTTGTAATAGCAATTGTTCAATGTTGATACCTCTACCTGTTGTAACCGTGAGTTTTTCTAACACTACAAATTTAAAATCTGTGTCAAGATGGGTTTTTTCCATGTAATGATTTACCAATGGTGCATTTTCCACCTGTCCCCTTATCCTGGATCGATGTTCCGCTAGCCTGATTTTTAATTTGCGTGAGCATTTCCCCACATACTTGAGACCACAAGGGCAAATCCATAGATATACACAAAATTGGCTATTACAATTACTAAAAAAATTGAGTGTTTTTTTAAAGTTTAATTCTGGAAAATTGATGTGCTGAGTCTCCCAAGCGAACCTGCAAACAACGCATTGGCCGCACCTGTGATGGCCCTTGACCAGACTGCTCCGTGATTCTTGTCGCGGTGCAGCATCTGCTCTAGTAATCAAGTTGCCAACTGTTCTAGTCCTCCTTAAACCTATCATGGGTTTTTCTAGACACCCCGGAATGTCAGATAATATATGCCAATGTTTGCGTACAATATTTTGTATATCTCTGGCTCTGGGAGAATAGTCTATGGACCAAAAAATCCCCTGTTTGGGTTGTCTCTCCTGTCTTTCCAATAGTGTGCTCCTTGCCACACCTCTAACCTTATTTAATGATTTTTCCAATACCTGCTCAGGATACCCTCTGTCCAGAATATTCTCCTTAATCCCCCTGGCTGCTGTTTCAAAATCTTCTTGATGTGAAGAATTACGTTTAGCTCTAGCAAATATTCCGTATGGACTGCTATTGCGTAAATGGGGTGGATGGTATGACTCATATGGAAGATAGGCATTCCTATCTGTGCTCTTCTTAAATAGCCTGACCTGCAGTTTATTGTCCCTTCCTACGAAAACCAAGAGGTCCAGAAATGATATTTCAGTCCTGTTCATGCAATGGGTAAATTTTAGGTTCACATTCTGTATATTCAACCAGGAAACAAAGTCTGGAATTAGATTAAAGTCATCTAACACAAAAAAACAGATCATCTATAAATCTTTTAAATAATAAAATGTGGTGAAAAAATGGATTAATTTGTGCATTTAAAACAATATTTCTCTCAAAGGAAATCATATAGAGATTGGCCAAACTTGGTGCCATTGGGGACCCCATTGCCACTCCCTTTACTTGCAAAAAGATGTCTTGGTTGAACCTGAAATAGTTCTTCTCCAAGCAGATTTCTAAGAGATCGATTAGAAAATAAGGGGCGGTTGTTGAACTACTCTGGTATTTAATACATCCTGGACCACTAATCTCGCATCTTCAAATGGGACATTTGTGTACAAAGCTGCAACATCCATGGTTACCAAACCACCCGTTGCTGGAAGCTGGAAGCCCTCGATCTTATTTATAAAATCGGTAGAATCCCTGATAAAGGAAGTAGTGTCACAGGTGTAATGCCGAATGTGATGATCTATAAATTGGCTTAAAGGCTCCAAAATGGACCCCACCCCGGAGATAATGGGGCGTCCAGGTATCCTAATCTGGGCATCAATGATTTTATGTACTTTTGGCAAGATATAAAAAATTGGAACCCGTGGGTGTTCTTTCAACAAAAATTTGTATGTTCTTTCAGTAATATAATTAAGGGAAAGACCCTCCATGACCACCACCTTAATAATGTTTTCAATTTCCTTGGTTGGATCCTTGATTAATTTTTTATAAAAGGTTGGGTCAGCTAATTGTTTATAAACTTCCTTTAAATAGTCCGTCTTGTCCAAAACCACGACTCCACCCCCTTTGTCCGCCGGTTTAATCACTATGGATTCATCCCGTCCCAAATCCTGCAAGGTGTTAACCTCCTGCGTTGTTAAATTCCGTCTTACCTTAAGTTTACTTTGTTCTAGTTTTTCAATATCATTTAAAACAATCCTTTTAAACACCTCTATAGACGGGTGATTGATGTTGGGATAGAATTTTGACTTGGGAGCAAATTGGTTCCTAAAATTATTCTCAAAATCCCCATGCAACTCCAGAATTTCAGGGTGCATTATTCCCACTTCAGTCATTGGCCACCTAAGCCATTAGATAATGAAAGTGAAGAGGAAATTGAACAATTTGTCAAGGGCACTTATTTGACTGTACAGAAGTAAGGAACTTTTAGAAGTAAGGAAGTAGCTGTACAATTAAATCTAAGCAAAGAATGTCCCTGTGACAGGCCTACATTCTCATTACCTACATTTACCCCAGTTAGACCCATAGCTTTATGTTTCAAAGGCTTACAGTTTTTTATTGGGAAAATATCAAATTAATTTTATATCGCCATCTACTTGCATGTTTCTATTCTTTTCTTGATTTTTTTTGTTCTTTCAGTAATATAATTAAGGGAAAGACCCTCCATGACCACCACCTTAATAATGTTTTCAATTTCCTTGGTTGGATCCTTGATTAATTTTTTATAAAAGGTTGGGTCAGCTAATTGTTTATAAACTTCCTTTAAATAGTCCGTCTTGTCCAAAACCACGACTCCACCCCCTTTGTCCGCCGGTTTAATCACTATGGATTCATCCCGTCCCAAATCCTGCAAGGTGTTAACCTCCTGCGTTGTTAAATTCCGTCTTACCTTAAGTTTACTTTGTTCTAGTTTTTCAATATCATTTAAAACAATCCTTTTAAACACCTCTATAGATGGGTGATTGATGTTGGGATAGAATTTTGACTTGGGAGCAAATTGGTTCCTAAAATTATTCTCAAAATCCCCATGCAACTCCAGAATTTCAGGGTGCATTATTCCCACTTCAGTCATTGGCCACCTAAGCCATTAGATAATGAAAGTGAAGAGGAAATTGAACAATTTGTCAAGGGCACTTATTTGACTGTACAGAAGTAAGGAACTTTTAGAAGTAAGGAAGTAGCTGTACAATTAAATCTAAGCAAAGAATGTCCCTGTGACAGGCCTACATTCTCATTACCTACATTTACCCCAGTTAGACCCATAGCTTTATGTTTCAAAGGCTTACAGTTTTTTATTGGGAAAATATCAAATTAATTTTATATCGCCATCTACTTGCATGTTTCTATTCTTTTCTTGATTTTTTTTGTAATATGATGCTTTTCATTTACATATTGTTTGCCTTTTTAATAGTAGCCATGTTAGTCTATGTTTCAAGCATATCAGAGAATAAACAAAGTAAAACAAAACAAAAACAAAAAAGTTGTAACACTTTAAAAAACAGCAGTTAGTTTTTAAAGTACTACAATGTTTTTGTTTTGTTTTGCTTTGTTTACTCTCTGATATTATTGTTTGATGTAATTGTTTTGTCTGTTGCATACCACCCAGAGTGGAGAACTGCAGTTTGCCAATGCGGTGGTATATAAGTCAAACAAACAAATAAGCTGTCTCAATACACAGTATAAAGAGCAGTTATGAAAAACAAGACATTTAAATATAACAAATTAGTGGCTTTAACTGGCTTTGATGTTTCCCCAGTTCAAAATAATACATAGTATTGTTGATTCATTGCACTGTGTATATTTGCCATGTTAAGTCCATACTGCTAGTCCTAACTATTCCAATATGCTTAAGTGCCAGCCCTGAATCTACCCTGTATATTCTCTGCTCTGAAGAAAAACACATTTTAAAAAGGAAAAAAAAGAGACCTAAATTCTTCTCTGTGCCCCCACCCCCCATGGTGAGAAGAAAAAACTGGAATTGTGTTTAATGGTTCTTAAATGAACTGTGCAACATAATAGAGGAAAATAACAGAAGGAGACGTGCTAGAGATCTCTTCAAAAAAATTGGGGAAATTAAGGGAACGTATCAAGCAAAATTGGCCATGATAAAGGAAAAATGGTAGGGACCTAACAGATGCAGAAGATATTTGGGGGAAAATGGCAAGAATACACAGAAGAATTCTACAAGAAGGACCTTAACGTCCCTGATAACCAAAATGATGAGATCAATGGTGAGATCACTGACCTTTAACAGGTTATTCTGGAGTGTAAAATCAAGAGGGCCCTAGAAAGTATTACTAACAACAAAGCTATTGGAGAGGATGGTATTCCAGTTGAACTATTCAAAGCCCTAAAAGAAGATGCAATTAAAGTGTTGCACTCAATATGCCAGCAGATTTGGAAAACGCAGCAGTGGCCACAGGATTGGAAAAGGTCAGTATATGTTCCAATTCCAATGCCAAAGAATGCTCAGATTATCGTACAATTGTGCTTATCTCACACACTAGCAAGATCATGATCAAGATCTTACAGGCTTCAGCAGTATGTGGATCGAAAACTTCCAGAACTTCCATGTGGCCTTAAGGTCACAGGTTCCCCATCCTTGGTCTAGAAACCCTACCCATGTAGCCTGCAGAGACTAGTTCTTAATCTATATGGTACATTAACTTTAACCAAGTTTGCACTATGCAGAATTCAATCAAATGTAGACCGCAACACACTGTGGCCTGCTTGTTAATTAAAGTCTAGCTAGGCTGTAAGAAGAAGAAGGTTACTTAGCCCTTTCTCTGGTTAGTCACTCTATGTACCAAGTGAAACCAAGTTTGATTGGCTTGTTTATGTAGGCCTAATTTAAACAGACCTTTGTGAGCCAGGTAACTCAGAAATCAGAGATTTCCAGTCTATAAATACTTCTCCAGCTTCAAATCAAAAGAAACTACTATTGAGGGGCCATGTTCTCTTCTCTTTAAAAAGTGCATGTGAAAAAGAAATTCAGTGGATCATGTTGTTCTTGACCTGCACATAGAGTGATACAAAGAAGGTGCTTTACCCTGAAATATCTGCTGGTCATACTGCTCTTAGATTTACGAAAGCCTTGAGCAAAGGGTAAAGGAAGATATTTGTATTCAACCTTGCTCCTAGTGACCCATACTTTAAAGGAGTAACTGCCACTTTCTCTTATATGACAAAGAATTCTGTGGCACCTTGAAAATGAAAAAAAAAAATTGACAGTGTCAGTTTTTTATTACTATGGCCCACTTCATTAGATGCATGTTGAGTTATCTATTTAAATATGTGTAGGGGTGATATTACAGAAGTAAATGAAATGCAGAAAGTACTAACAGTGAAAATTATGAACACTGGCCTTTCACAAAACTTGCTAAGGTATAAGGTAAGCCAATTATCACATATAATGAAGTGACAAACCATTGTCCCAGTTCAAGTCTCTAATGATAGATAGGAACATCCTAATGAATTATATAACTCTGCAGTCTTTCTTCTTAATCTCGCTTTGACAGTTCTACACTACTTTAAAATAAGTGATAGAAAGTGATGAAGAGTTCTGGGAAATTGAACTGTTTGCTTCCTGCTTTTGAAATAGCGTTCATTTTTCTTTCTTTCTTGAATCAAGAGCTCCGTGTCTTATGTAGAGGTGGTTCAAGAAATGGTGGGATAAGATGTCCTGCTGCTTAAAACCTGAGATGCCCGTGGCCTTGTGTAGACTTGCTAAACTGCTGACAGGAGACAACAGTATATGTCACTTTGGAAGATAAGCAAGTGACAGTAATCTTGTAGTAGTAATGCTGAACTGGCTACAAGGTCACAGTGTGTGTTGGGTTCACAGCAGAGTTTTGTCTCTGTATTTCTCCTTTTTTCTGTGGACCACTGTTGCTAATGAAAGCGTGGCGCCAAAATGGCCGCCGCGCTCTTTGCAGCCCCCCCCGGACTCAGACATCCGGGTGAGTTAGGGGCCGTGGCCACCCCTCTATAAAAGGGGTGGCCACGAGGCAGCCGAGCTGCCATTTTAGAAACGCGACAGAGCGGAGAAGTTTTCTCTGCCGCGTTTCTTGCTTTTTCGCCCTTCGTACCTTTGCCTTTGAACGGAGTTCACTCCTCTTCATTACTGCGGTACTCAGGGCACAGGAACTGATCCCTGGCCAGGGATCCGTCGATAGCTTCTTCGAGAGCCATGGCTCCCAAGCGCAAGGCCCCGGCGGTCAAGCCGCGGCCGAGGGGAAGGGCTTTCCCACCCCCTCCCTCTACTGGGGGGCAGCCATCGGGTCGGAGGACTTGGGCTGCACCCCCCCAGCTGGGCAGCGGGACGGCCTTGCCCACCGCTGCCAGTGGGGCTGAGCAGGCTTCCACTGGTCAGCCTGGCACAGGCCTCCAGGCTGTGCTGGCACAGGCTGGCTCCTCGGGGATCCCTGCCCCTGGACGGCATTTTCTTGGTTCCGGACAGGGTGGCCCACTTGGACTTGGTGGCGGTTTCCGCCCCACCATTCCTCCAGCCCCCCATGGGCTGGAGTTTTGGGCATGGCCCTACTCAGGCCCTGGATCCCCATTCGGGTTTCCTGCCCAGCAATTGGCCACGGGGCCGTCCAGCCCATCCAGCCCGCCTTATACTGGGGGCTCGGAGACTGTCGATGCGCTTCTTGCACGTATTTCGGTGCTAGAGGCATCACTGGGCATTGTCCAACCACCTCCCGATGGGGGTTTAGCTGCTGCTTCGATTACGGCCCCTTCGTCGGTCCCGGCAGACACGTCGGCCGTGACTCTCCAGCGGGCCGCCAACAGGGTCAAGCTGCTTGAGGCCGTCAGGCCAGCCCAGGCTGGCACGTCGCAGCTCCCCGCACATTCGGATTTGCCGGTGGGGAGCAGTCAGGTGTGGCCCCAGAGCTCGATGCCGGTCGTGAGCTCCGACGCCCGCCGTGGGCCGGAACCCCCAGTGGGGGCGGCTCACGGGGGTGCGACTAGTGAGTATCCAGTTCAATTTAGTGCACCGACACTGTCCAGTCACACTGGGGGGTACAGTGGCCATGGCCACGCCAGGTTACTGTGGGTTGGCAGTTGCTTCCACACTGCCCTGTTAATTCCTGGTTCCCAAATGGACCCTCAGTTAGGACAGGGGTGTTCGCCCCCGGGGGTATGCCAAGCATCGCAGGGGCTATTCAGGGCCCGCTGCGCATACCCTTCATCCAACAGGTGCCGACGGCGGCTCTGCCAACGGCTCGTTATTCCTTGCCCCTGGGTGATCATCTGTCACAGGCCACGAGGGATAAGATTTGGCGAGGGGAGTACGTTGATATTTTCTCCTTCCTGAATCGTGAGCCCACCAAGGAGGAGAGGGAGGGACAGGATGACTGGGACAAGGAATTGTCCCGTCGTCGTAAGCCAACGTGTACCTGGGCCAATTGGTTGCCGGCATATCTTATATATATGTCGGTATACCTTAGGGCCCGGCCTGATTTGGCCATTCCGATGGTCCAATATCTCAACAATATTTACAGGGCGATGGTTGATTTTCCTGGCCCGTCGTGGTTGGCTTACGATGAGGAATTTGGGATGAGGGTGGCCCTACATCCTGAGATGAGGTGGGACGAGCCCTGCCAGCAATTGTGGCTCTTGTATATGACTCCCACGCGTCCAGCGCCTGGTGATAGGTACCATTGTGGCCATGCCATGCAGCGGGCGGCTGCGACGCAGGTTCCCCGCCAGCTGGCGGGGCAGGGGGTTCCAGCCCGCCTGCTGTGTTGGAGCTTCTCAGCTAGCGGCGTGTGCAACAAGCGTCAGTGTCATTTCCGGCATGAGTGTCCCTCTTGCTCTGGCCCTCACACCGCCTCTGCGTGCCCGTGGGCTGGTGGGTCATGAGGCAGAGGTAGGGGTGGGCAGGGGGCAGTCAGAGCTCCCTCTGATGGTGCTGTCCAAGCAAAAGGCCCCCTCCCCAATTAATATCCCCATGTTAGGACAATGGCTTTCCGCTTATCCTAGACGGGATGATGCGAGGTACCTGCTTGAAGGCTTCCAGTTTGGCTTTCATATACTATTTAGGGGTGTTCGGGGACCGCAGGATGCCCCAAACCTGCTTTCTCTAAAGGGCAATGAGGAGGTTGCTGCACAAAGCATAGCTAAGGAGTTGCAGGCTATGAGAGTTGCGGGACCCTTTACTGAACCACCATTCCTTAACTTGAAGGTCTCTCCTCTGGGGCTAGTCCCGAAAAAGACCCCAGGTGAATTTCGCCTAACCCATCATCTTTTTTACCCTGCGGGTTCCTTGGTCAATGATGCTAATCCTGATGACCTTTGCTCAGTCAGGTATACGTCATTTGATCAGGCCCTACAGATGGTATGCGCCTGTGGTCCCGGGGCCCTCCTGGCAAAGTGTGATATCCAATCGGCATTCCGATTACTGCCAGTGCACCCCGAGGACTTTGAGCTGTTGGGTTTCCATTTTAGGGGGAAATTCTATGTAGATAAGGCCATGCCTTTTGGCTGCTCTATTTCATGTTCGGCATTCGAACGATTTAGCACTTTCCTCCAATGGGCCTTTGTTCGCAGGTCAGGGTCCCGGTCTGTAGCCCATTACCTCGATGACTATTTGTTCGGAGGTGAACGGGGCTCGGACACGTGTACGCGTCTCCTTACTACATTTCAGGCCCTTATGCGGGAACTGGGTGTCCCCTTAGCGCCTGAAAAGACTGAGGGCCCAGCCACCAAGCTCACCTTTTTAGGCATCGAAATTGACACTGTCGCACAGGCATCCAGGTTACCCATGGACAAGGTGGCTCGGATCTCTGCGGCGATTCAGGCACTGATTTCTAAACGTAAGGTATCCCTTCATGAGCTACAGGTACTTCACGGCCACCTCTACTTTGCCTGCAGGGTGGTCACACCGGGCAGAGCTTTCGCCAGGTGTCTGTGTGACGCCATGGCTAGCCTATTAAAATGCCATCACAGGGTACGGCTCACCAGGGGTATACAGGCAGACCTATCGGTTTGGCTCACATTCCTCCAAGAATTTAACGGGGTCTCTTTTTGGAGATCGGACCTTATGGTCTGCCCTAAATTTCAAGTACAGTCGGATGCCTCTGGCTCTCTGGGTTATGGGATCTATTTCGAGGGGCGGTGGGCATATGGCCGATGGCCTCAAGCATGGCAGGGCACAGATCGTCTCCGCGATCTTACTTTCCTGGAATTTTTCCCCATTTTGGGGGCACTAATGCTATGGGGCGATAAGTGGGTCAACTCAGTGGTCCATTTTTGGTGTGACAATGCTGCAGTGGTGCACATTGTTAATGCTCAGACGTCCAAATCCCCTAGGGTCATGGCATTGGTCCGTCAATTTGTCTTGAGAAGCCTACACCTTAATGTGCTGTTCAAGGCCAGACATGTACCAGGCATTAATAACGATATTGCTGATGCTTTATCCTGCCTGCAGATCTCCCGGTTCCGAGCCGTGGCTCCAGAAGCAGAGGAATTCCCCTCACCACTCCCGGCTGAGATTTGGACATTTGGTGAGGAGAGGTGAACCGGGCGATCGGCATGTCTTTGGCACCTCGCACACGTAAGGCGTATCAACATGCTTTCATACAATTTAGAACCTTTTGTGGGCAACTACGGTTACCCGAAGTGTGGCCAATACCTGTGGACCAGATTTTACAATACATGGTTTATCTTCACGGTCATGGGCTGGCCCCCCGTACTATAGCCTCTAGGCTTTCAGCACTGGCATTTATGGCCAAGGTGCGGGGCTTCGCCGACTGCGTCAATGATTTCCGCATACGTCATGTTTTTGAAGGGTGGACACGTGAACGTGGCCGCCGCCAGGACACACATCACCCGATTTCACCAGAGGTTCTTACCCACCTTGCACGAGGCTGCCATAACTTATGCTATGTTAGGTATGAGGTGGCTCTTTTTCACGCTGCTACCACTGTAGCCTTCTTTGGAGCGCTCCACATCAGTGAGTTGGTACCACTGTCTAAGGCGGATGCATCTTGTAGGGCACTGGAACTCGACGATGTCTATGTTACACAAGAGTGGGCTCAGTTGAGGATACGGTCCTCAAAGGTTGATCAGCAAGGCATAGGCAGTGGAGTCAGACTGCTACAATGTTCCATTGAAGACATCTGTCCAGTTGGTGCCCTACATGAGTTTTTGGCAGTGCGTGGTACGCACCCTGGCCCATTTTTCTGCCACCAGGATGGGTCTCCCCTTACTAAATTCCAGTTTTGGAGGGTGACCGGCATGACACTTACCAGTGTGGGCCTCCCCGGGGCTCGTTACGGCACCCATTCATTTAGGATAGGCGCCGCTTCTACTGTGGCTGCGTTTGGGTACTCTGAGGCTGATATACGCAGGATGGGTAGGTGGGGATCCATGCACTTTGCATTGTACGCACGCCCCCTCCATGCATGAGTACCAGTTATGTCATTATTCCTTTTTTCCTTCTTTTACAGACCCTGTGTGTCCCCGCACACCGGTGGCAGTATGGCTGGTGGGCCACAGTTACGTGCACTGGGCAGCGCAGTATGCTGCGGGGACAGAGTGGGGACCCCATCTCGGGCTACGTCCAACCGCATGTTTGCGATGGTACGGTAAGCGCGGTATGAAATGGCAGGAACTGTTGCCATTCCTGTTTTCCATCAGGGATGCTGGACCGCCTGATGTCCTCATCCTGCATCTCGGTGGCAATGACCTTGCCCAGGTCACTGGCCTCTCTTTAAAGTTCACAATTTGCAGGGACCTAGCCTATTTGCATTACATATGGCCGTCCACACGGCTGCTATGGTCAGACATGGTGCCGTGACATACTTACATAGGAGGCGTTGACCTCCGTGCCCTTGACCGCGCTCGCCGCTCGGTGAACAGGGCTGTTGCCCGGTTTCTGGCAGTGAAGGGCTTGGGGACAGCCATCCGGCACCCTAGGATAGGCTTGCAGGATTATGATCTTTATGCAGGAGATGGGGTCCACTTGTCGGCCAGAGGTATGAACCTCTTTCTTGAGGATATGCAAGCAGGCCTGGTGACCGAGCTGACGGTCTGGGGGGGCCCGTGAGTCATCATGGACGCCTCCCCGTGTGGCGGGTAGCACTGGTAAGGTAAAGATTTATGACCCATAGGTATCCGGCAGGTTCGCAATTGACTGGCCAACACGTAGACAGGTACAGGGGAAATAGGTTTGGCCGGTCAAGGGCGAACCAGGCAAGGGGTGATGGCAGGAGCTTCCCAGCCTGCATCACCTTGATATTTAATGGATACACGTCATAGGGTGGGGTCAGTAGATAGTTTATTGACTCCGGTCAACAATTTGTTTGTGTCAACAAACAAATTGTTACAAATAGTTACATGTAGCCAATTGCCATTGGCATTTTGGGAGGAACCTTACCAGTGTTACTGCGGTCTGCTTGCCTTAAAGAATTACAATTGGATGATTACACCAATTGAAAGTTATAATTCGGACTAGGGCATTATTCAATAAAAGTGGCCCGATGCCTTTATCCATATACCGGTGTCTGAGTCTTTGTTTGGGGGGTGCGCCTGCAATGAGTTATGGCTTCTGGCTGGGAATTTGCCTGTAAACAACCTACTGGCCTATTGCCCTGCAGGGGTGTCACAATTCTTTCTCTCAAATGACTTCTGAGGAGTTAGAAACTGTTTTGAAAGATGGAAAGGTTTTCTTTGGATCACTGTGTGTGTGTGCTTACACATATGAATGCATGCATTTCTTACATTTATGTGTGCCATGCAAAGGGCTAGATCAGAGGTTTGGAACCTATGGCCCACAGGCCGGATCCAGCCCATGATGTCGAATCATCTGGCCCATGGTGATGACCCCACAAGTGGAAGCGGATGCGTTTACAACAGCCATAAACTTGCCCGTATTTATGACAAAGGGTAACCATGTATCCAGCCCATTCAGCTGTCTGAGGGGGAGTGGTCCGCCCTGTGGTGCAAAAACCTTGAGAACCCTTGGGCTAGATGAAGAACATGAAACTTCTGCAAGATTAGTTGAAGGTGGATGAAGTCCAGCTTCCAATAGTAGCCAGTCAGCAGCTTTTGAGAGGTTCAAAGCTAGGGGATGAAAGAGAAGGAAAATTCACACACAACTTATTCTTTCTGCTTCTCTCTCATATCTGTCATGTAGATTAAATACACATAAATGGATAGAAATTGTTGCTTTTAAATTTTTGCAAAATATTTGGAATGATCTTTCCTTTTCTGGAATACCTTTCCCTTCTAGTAATGGGCAATCATGTGGTCTCCTTATTAAAACAGCCTTTAATTTGATAGGTGATATGATCTATGCTTCTTAACATGGCTTAACAGAAGGCTTTAAATGGATTGTCTGATATCCTCAGTTGCCCTTGACATTGGTATTACCAAACTTGAGTGCTCTCACTGTTTGAATGAAGGGATTTCTTAATCCACGTGCCTGGTAAGTCACATGGCTGATTGCCATCACAATACCATAGCTGAATGAATACTTCACACAATTGATATAGGTGGTTTAGGAAGTTGCATGAAAAAACTGAAAACACATTACTTTTCAATCATGTCTATTTTATCCTACCCATCTAAATGAAGAGTGCCTGAAAAATCTACACATTTTTTTTCCTACACCAAGAAAAGGAAACTGGTGGCAAGATGCTTCAGTTTGCATTTGCTACCATCTGCTTTTCTGCAGTAGCCTCCAATTCAGAAAAATCCCACTCTAGTGCACCTCTGTAATGGTTTTCTGTACATTCCAGAACAGAGGAGAACGATACTTCTAACACCAATGAAAACTCAAATATTCCTACAAACCAGAATTGTAAAGGGTTCAGATTGATCAAATAAATTCTCTTGTCCCTTAATTGTCAGCTACTTTATAAATTTTGGTAGGGCACATGTGCATTGGGATCTCATTTCCACTGTATTTAGGATCTAATCAGGTACCTGTGCATGTGAAAATGTCATTGGTATCTTGGATCTCTCATGTGCAATTTGAGAGGGGTAGGTCACAATAGCATTAGCAATTGGATCAAAATTTGTTATCTCTCCTTTTTCTTTTTATCTTACATTTTTAATACCTGATGTTGACTTTCAGTTTTGCAGTAATTTAGCTTCACTATGCATGTCTGTATTACAAACTGGCTGAGTGACAAACCAGTGAATCTACTAACTAAGAGTAGCCCTTCCTCCTTGAAGAGAACAAATGGGAGCTTCACCCAACATTGGAGGTCCAGAAGTAGTTAATGGCATTAAGTGTTACCTCTTCCACAGCTATTCCAGAAGATATGCCTTTATTTTCCCATTTTCATGTTTTTTCACTCTTCAGACCAATACAATTACATATAAATCCTTCTGAATACTTATATACAAATTGTAAATAAAAAAACTGGTCCAAGAGAATTGGTTACTATTTAGAGGCCTTTTTAAAAAATTGTTGTAAGGAAGAATGAGCTCAGGTCGCAATGAATCAATGTGCAGAAGTAAGAAAGGTATAAATGGGACTTTCCAGATCTAGAGGTACAAGGCCTTCCTTCCTTTTGTTTTGGCACTCAGGGATCTCTATTCTTGCTGTCACAGTTCTTGGCTTCAGGGAGTCTCCCTCTAACCACTGAGCAACACTAGCCCTTTATTTGTCCTTAGATGGAGACACCCAGGGAGCAGTGGGATGAGGTGAAATCTATGCACCCTGGCTTGAAATGTATCATTCCCAACACACTAGTCTCCCAGTTTTGACAGTTCCCAGGGATTAATCAAAACAAAAATCCACAAGGCTAGGCACTTGGAGCTACCATGCCAACCTTGTGGGGTAGCTATCACCACTCCCACCACACTATCCAGTAGGTAGTCAAGGCAAGAAATGGTTTTAAGTACTAAAAAACCTCCAAACAATACTCCAACCAGCTGCTTTTTGCATTTTATTAAAGATGAAAATAAGAGGAAAGGAAAGGGGAAATTGGGGGGGGGGGGAGTTCCATGCAATTACACAAAAAAGGCTTTCCTTATCCAGTAGGTAGTCAAGGCAAGAAATGGTTTTAAGTACTAAAAAACCTCCAAACAATACTCCAACCAGCTGCTTTTTGCATTTTATTAAAGATGAAAATAAGAGGAAAGGAAAGGGGAAATTGGGGGGGGGGGAGTTCCATGCAATTACACAAAAAAGGCTTTTCTCAAAATATAGGAGCAACTACGGAGATAAAAGCACAATTCAAGAGGAACACACCAGAAAATAACAAAGCTAGATAGCCTATCTAATACTCACACCTTGACAGAGAGACAAGTTAGTACTGAAATATGCAAGGAGCACTATTCTTTCTAGACAAGCTTTGAGGAATAGCAAACAAACAGCAGATGAGCCAGCATTCTTCCTAAGAGGCAAGATCAGCTCATGGACAAATCCCTTTCCTTCTGAGGGAGACTGAGACATCTCAATAACTTGAATTCATTATATGCGTTAAGTGGTCCATTTAATTAGCATGTAGAATACTCTTAAGTTATTTTTATGCACTCTTTATTAGAAAATCTTCAAAGAAGGAAGCAGACTGGCCTTAGAAGTAAAAATATAAATTTGAGATCTGCCTTGATTCCCTTCTCAGAAACTTGTCAGATGGCTTTGATGTAATCTTTAGGTAGAAGACCAAATGAAGTTGTCATTTCCCTTTAGTAATTGGCTGATTGCTGGATAGATAGGTTAGTGGTTTAAATATGAACCAGCAAGAAGGGCAAGTTGCATTAGTCCCAGGACACCCAATGAAGAAGGGAATGGTAAACATATCTGTGTATTCTCTACCTAGAAAACCCTGAAATGGATCACCATAAGTCAGAATTGACAATGGCACAGGAAAACAAGTATATGCATGATAGGTAAAGATTGTCCATCACCATCACCATCATTTGTGGCCAAAGCTGAGTGGAGGCAATATCATAAAAACAATTAATACCTGGACAGTGCCTGTTATATAATATACATCTAGAATAATTGATTAATCCCAAACGGAGTTGGATAACCTAGAAAAACGAGGAAGCTAATGACCATGCATCATGAATTCTGGATTTTGCCTAGCATGTCTTGGTCCACAGATGAAGTGTAACACAATGGTTTAAGATGAAACCCAATTAAAGTATTTCTCCCAGTATTATGATTAATGAAGGCTGAGGAAGAAAAACTATCAAGAGCAGTAAGAGCGATGGAAAGATCAGTACTAAAGGTATCCATTTGTGACCCCATCCCTAATGCCCAGATAAGAAAACAAAGTGGAATCAGCTAAGTTGTTGTCAAATAGTATAAACAGAAAATGTACTGGGCTGGACATGTTTCTTGATAGGTATTGGACAGCAGCAGCAGCCACCGAGTAGTATCCCAGATGAGTAAAAAGACTCCTTGGCAACCCCTCCAAAAGATGGGAAGACCCAATCGGGAAAAGTTTTGGTTGAACCTGGAGAAGAAGAACGCAGCAGGAAAAGGAATAGAAAGTGAGCTGCAACCAGCAGGATTTCATCCCTTGATAGTCTGGTCAATCAAGGAATCAAGAAAAAAAATTATGATGAACTCAGAACTTGTTACTTTTGGGGGAGGGGTGGGATAACTTAAAGTGTCAAAATCCCTCAGTCTTCATGAATTAATATTTCCAAGCATTCTCTGCTAGCTTTCAAACTGAGGTTTGGGATTTCCATTAGAATCAAATAATGACCATAAAGAAAATGTGATAATATTTCTAGCTTGACCTTCTGACTGACATGCTTGTTTTCTGTATCAAGGAATTTGTGAAACCTTGTTGGGTAGCCTTTTTGTCTTGCAGCACATTTCAATAACTTTATTTGAAAAGCAGAGTGTGCAGTTTTTACAATGCTGATCTAAATGTCTCATGTTACAAATGTTGCTCGATCCACAATAGGATGATGCTGTAGATCACAAGCTGAACATGAGCCAATAATGCGAGCGCGGCGCCAAAATGGCCGCCGCGCCTTTGCAGGGCCCCCCCATCGGATGAAGGCATCCGGGTAGTTAGGGGGCGTGGCCAGCACCCTTATATAAGGGGCGGCCACGAGGCAGCCGAGCTGCCATTTTGCGAAGCGACGGAGCGGAGAAGTTTTCCCCTCTTACCTCCGTCGCTTTTACCCTCACCGGGAAGCCTCTTGGCTGCTGATTTTCTCCTTTTTCGGCTTCCCATCGGCTAGCTGCAATGCCCTCAAAGAAGAAGGTGACTGCGAACGCGGCTCGTTCAGCGCGGAGGCGCAATCCGGGTCGGAGGACCGCGGCTGCGCCTCCCCAGCAGCCTCCTATGCCCGAGCCCACCGGGACTGGTGGGATGGGGTTAATTCCCCCTTGGCCGGAGGCTGGGGGTCCGCGTGCGGGCCCAGTAGGGGCCGCGGCCCTTGGCCCGCAAGCGGCGGCCGCCGCTCCTGGCGTGGCCCATTCCGCTGGGCCTTCCTCCGTTGGGGCGCAGCTTAATGCGGGGGCTTCCACCCTTGGGGGGTGGTGTGGCCCCCTTCCATGGCAGGGTACTTCCCCGGCCCTACCGGGCCCGGGCTTCGGATCGTGGCCCTATTCAGGCCCCGGGGTACAGTGGCCTGTACCGACGCCTGTAGTCAGTGGGCCGGCTGGCCCTTTACCCCCCCTTGGTTTAGGTGGTTATGTCAGCGTGGCGGCCCTCCTGGCCCGCGTCGCGGCCCTTGAGGCATCCCTGGCCCGGGTTAGTCACCCTGGGGCCCCTTTTGGGGTGCAGGTCGATGCATCGTCTGCTGGGCAGCGGAAGGTGACGGGACGGGTCGAGCTGCCTGAGGCGCGTGGCCCGGCTTCGGACACTGCCTCGCAGCTCCCCAATCAACAGGCCGGTGCTGGTCAAGCCCCGTTGACGAGCTCTATGGCGGTCGTGAGCTCCGACGACCCCAGTGGGCCGGAACCCCCCGTGGGGGCGGCCCATGGGGGTGCAGCATGTGAGTATGCGGTCCAAACTAGTGCAACATGGCCACGTTGGGGGTGGGCTTTTCAATGGCCTTGGCCTCGCACGGTGGTGCGGCGGCCCAGTCGCCGACCCTCCACCCGGTGACTTCAACTATCACCCAGGGCCCCGTGGTAGGGGGTGCTTCTTACCCAGTCGGGAATCTTCTAGGGGTGCCCGGGTTAGTCCAGGCTCCTTTACAGATGCCCGCAGTTTCCACCGTGCCTGTGTCGGCTTTGCCGACAGCAGGGTATTCCTTGCCACTGGGGGACCATTTGGCCCAGACCACCAAAGAGAAGATCTGGCGGGGGGAGTATGTGGACATCTTCTCCCTCCTTAACAGAGAGCCCACCAAGGAGGAGAGGGAGGGGCAAGATGAGAAGGATAAGGAGCAGGCGCGTCGTCGCAAGCCACCACGTACGTGGGCCAACTGGTTGCCGGCCTACCTCATATACATGGCGGTCTACCTCAGGGCCCGGCCGGATTTGGCAATTCCGATGGTCCAGTATTTGGACAACATTTACCGGGCAATGGTTGACTTCCCGGGCCCGTCGTGGTTGGCTTACGACGAGGAATTCCGTATGCGGCTTCCCCTGCACCCCGAGATGAGGTGGGATGAGCCCTGCCAGAGGCTGTGGCTTCTGTACATGACTCCCACGTGCCCTGCGCCCGGGGAAAGATACCATTGTGGACATGCGGTCCAGCGAGCGGCCCCAGCACAGGCTCCCCGCCAGGTGGCGGGGCAGGGGGTTCCAGCCCGCCTGCTGTGCTGGACTTTCTCGTCCAATGGTTCCTGCAACAGGAAGAATTGCAAGTACAGGCATGAGTGTCCCTCCTGCGCTGGCCCCCATGCGGCCTCCGCCTGTCCCAGGCCTGGAGGGATGCGGGGCAGAGGAAGGGGCGGACAGGGGGCTGGCAAAACTGCCTTGGAGGGAGCTGGTTCACCAAAAGGCCCCCTCCCCAATTAATGTGGACATGTTGGAGCGTTGGCTCGCATTGTACCCGAGGGAGGAGGATGCGGTTTACCTTCTTCAGGGTTTTAGACAGGGGTTCCGTATCCCTTTCGTGGGCGATAGGTCCCCCCAGGATGCCCCCAACCTTTTGTCCCTTAGGGGGAGGGAGGAGGTAGCTGCTGCCAGCATTACTAAGGAGGTCGATTCGGGCAGGGTCGCTGGCCCTTTCCCAACACCCCCGTTCCCTAATCTTAAGGTATCACCCTTGGGCTTAGTGCCCAAAAAGTCACCGGGCGAGTTTCGCCTGATTCATCACTTGTCCTACCCAGCCGGCCGATCGGTCAATGACGCTATCCCTGATGACCTTTGCTCAGTCAGGTATACATCTTTTGACCAAGCCCTGCGCATGGTGCGCTCATATGGCCCGGGTGCGCTATTGGCTAAGTGCGACATCAAGTCGGCGTTTCGCCTCCTGCCTGTGCACCTGGGCGACTTTGAGTTGCTGGGTTTTAAGTTCCGGGGTGAATATTACTTTGATAAGGCCATGCCTTTTGGCTGTTCCATATCATGCTCGGCCTTTGAGCGTTTCAGTACATTCCTACAGTGGGCTTTCGTCCGCAGGTCAGGGTCCCGGTCTGTAGCCCATTACCTGGACAATTTTTATTCGGGGGTGAACGGGGCTGGGACACGTGCACACGTCTCCTCAACACATTTCAGACGCTAATGGAGGAACTCGGTGTCCCTTTAGCGCCCGAAAAGACCGAGGGCCCATCTACTAAGCTAGTATTCCTGGGGGTGGAGATTGACACGGTAGCGCAGGCTTCTAGGTTACCGGGGGATAAGGTGTCAAGGATAGTGGCCCTTATCTCGGACTTGCTTGATAAACGCAAGGCATCACTGAGGGAACTGCAGGTGCTACATGGTCACCTCAATTTCGCTTGCAGGGTCGTCGCACCGGGCAGGGCATTTGCTCGGCGCTTGTGCGACGCCATGACAGGCTTATCTAGGCCCCACCATAGGGTTAGACTCACTCGGGGTATCAGGGCAGATATGCTTATCTGGCTCCAGTTCCTGAGGGAGTTCAATGGAGTATCATTTTGGAGGTCTGACCTCCTGGCTTCCCCTCGCTTTCAGATACAGTCCGATGCTTCGGGATCCCTGGGTTATGGGATGTACTTCAATGGGAAGTGGGCCTATGGTGGGTGGCCACCAGCCTGGGCAGGCACGGGTCGCCTGCGTGATCTCACGTATCTGGAATTTTTCCCTATCCTGGGGGCTTTGATGCTATGGGGCGAGGAGTGGGCCAACTCGGTTGTCCATTTCTGGTGTGACAATGCGGCCGTTGTGCACATTGTCAACTCACAGACTTCCAAATCGCCCAGGGTCATGGACCTAGTGCGCCAGTTTGTGTTGCGCAGCCTTCGCCTCAATGTCCTCTTCAGGGCCAGGCATGTCCCGGGGGTCAATAATGATATCGCTGACGCTTTGTCCCGCCTGCAGATCTCCCGGTTCCGTGCCTTGGCCCCGGATGCGGAGGAATTTCCCTCGCCACTCCCAGACGAGATATGGACCATTGGCAAGGAGAGGTGAACCGGGCGATTGGCTTGTCACTAGCGCCACGCACGCGTAAGGCGTATCACCACGCATTCAATTCTTTCAGAGATTTCTGTACCCAATTCCGGCTGCCAGAAACCTGGCCGATCCCAGTGACCCATGTACTTCGGTTCATGGTTTACCTGCATGCCCAGGGCCTTGCACCTCGCACCATAGCATCTAGGCTGTCAGCATTGGCTTTTATGGCCAAGGTGGGCGGTCATGTGGATAGTACCGCCGACTCCCGTGTGAGACATTTTTTGGAGGGGTGGGTGCGGGAGCGTGGGCGTTGCCCGGACGACCGCCACCCAATTTCCCCAGCGGTTCTTACCCAATTGGCCCGGGGCTGGCATGGCCTCTGTTTTGATAAGTACGAGGCAGCCCTATTTCACGCGGCTACAACGGTGGCCTTTTTTGGAGCGCTCCGCATCAGCGAGCTTGTGATGCTGTCTAAGGCGGATGCAAGTCGTAGGGCACTGGAACTCGAAGATGTCTATGTTGCCAAAGACTGGGCTCAGTTGAGGATACGCTCCTCTAAGACAGATCAGCATGGCGTAGGCAGTGGTGTAAGACTGCTACGGTGTTCTTTGGCAGACATCTGTCCGGTTGGTGCCCTACAGGAGTTTATTGCACTGCGTGGCATGCACCATGGCCCGTTTTTCTGTCACCAAGATGGGTCTCCCCTTACTAAATTTCAATTTTGGAAGGTGACCGGCAAAGCGCTGGCCAGTGTTGGCCTCCCAGGGGCCCGTTATGGCACCCATTCCTTCAGGATAGGGGCGGCTTCCACCGCAGCTGCTTTTGGGTACTCCGGGGCTGACATACGCAGTATGGGAAGGTGGGGTTCGCAATGTTTTCAGTTTTATGTTCACCCTCTTCCACCGTGAGTACCAGTTTTGTCACCGCACCTTTCTCTTCCTTGTTTTTTCCTTACAGACCCTGGGTGTCGTATTACACCGGTGACAGTATGGCTGGTGGGCCATAGCTACGTGCACAGGGCAGCGCATTACGCGCGGCGACAGAGTGGGGACCCCGACTGGGACTGGGTGCATACGCAAGTCTTACATGGCATGGTAAGCCCTGGATGTTATGGCGGGAGCTGTTGCCATTCCTTTTTTCAGGCCAGAATGCTGACCCGCCTGACATTCTGATCATACACCTAGGGGGCAATGATTTGGGCCAGGTCACCGGCTTATCGCTAAAGCATGCGATTTGCGGCGACCTTGCCTACCTGCATTACGTGTGGCCCGCCACAACCCTCGTTTGGTCGGACATGGTCCCGCGGCACACGTACAGGGGAGGTTTCGACCTCCAGGCCCTTGACCGCACTAGACGCATGGTAAATAGGGCTGTGGCACACTTCCTTGCCGACAAGGGTTGGGGGCGGGTCAGTCGTCACCCCGCCATTAGCCTACAAAATTACGGCCTTTATGCAGGGGATGGGGCCCATCTGTCGCGAGGAGGTATGGACCTCCTGTTGGGTGATTGGCGAGCAGGCCTGTTGACCGAGCTGACGGTCTGGGGGGGGGCATCGAGCCTTCTTTGAAGCCCCTCCGTGTGGAGGGTAGCACTGGTAAGGTAAACATTTATGACCCACAGGTATCCGGCAGGTTTGCAATTGACTGGACAACACTAGACAGGCATAAGTTGGTTAAACGTTGTCCGGTCAACGACGAACTAGGCGATGGGGTGATGGCTACGGCTAGACAGCATGCATCACCCCGTGATTTTACGGATACACGTCAGAGGGTGGGGTCATTAGCTAGATATTGACTACGGTCAACAATTTGTTTGTGTCAACAAACAAATTGATACAAATAGATACATTGTAACAATTGCCGTTGGCAATTTTGGGTGGTACCTTACCAGTGTTACTTCGGCCTGCTTGCCTTAAGAATTATGATTGGTCAATTACCAATAGAAATTTGTAATTCGGACTAGGGCATGAATCAATAAATGTGGCCCAATGCCGTTATCCACTTTCATCAGTGTCTGAGTCCTTTATTGGGGGGTGCGCCTGCAATGCAATGTGGCTCCAAAAGAAGGCAAATGCTATTCATCTGCACTAACAGAAATATAGAGTCCCATTTCCATGAAGTAATAGCTTAGGGAAGGCCTTATCCTGAGTACTGTGTCCAATTCTGGACACCACACATAAGAAGAATGTTAAGAAACTGGAACAAGTTCAGAGAAAGGTAACAAGGATAATCAAGGTACTTGAAACCAACCCATGGGAGGAAAGAAGGAAAGACTGAAAGAACTGGGCATTTTCATCTTTGAGTAAATAAGACTGAGGGGAGATATCATAATACTTTGCAAATATTTTAAAGATAGTCATACAGGATCTGTTTTTGATCATCCTAGAATGCAGGACACATAATAATGGGCTCAAGTTACATGAAACCAGGTTTGCCAATGGAATGAATCATATTGGAAGGTGATAAGCACACCAATAGTAGAGGCATTAAAGAGAAAATTAGACAACCATCTGTCAAATATAGTTCTGTTTGAATTCCTGCATTGAGCAGGAAGTTGGATTTAGTGGCCTTATAGGCCCCTCCCAACTCCATTATTGTATAACTCTATAAGATGTGCATAAAATACCTCTCAGTAATGGCACAGGTCACATGTAGAAATGGATTAATGGTGCTTCACACTATGCAGTCTTCTTGTCTCTGTTCCGAGCACTAATCTACAATAAACATACAGTCTTCATGCTGGAAGCAGAAAATCACTTGATACTTTAATGGCAGTCCACAATTGAAGATGGAAAGTATGTTTCCCAAGATCTTTCTTTTAACAAACCCCATTCATAAGAGGTCATGGTTGAAAATACTGTATATGTCTGCTGAATTTAAGATGTGTTGGAAGATTAGAAAGGAATTCTTCTGTCAACTGATTGGAGCTGCCTTTGTTGATTTAGGACTAGCTAGCTGTCTGCTGGCAGTCTCAATATCTTCTCAGTGTGAACATTTGAACATAATTTCCTTATCTTGATCTAGTGATCATACTCTGATTTTGAAATGGTTAAAGAAAGGATTAACAAAGCCCTTACAAAGAAAGGTAGAGTTAAAACTCCCTCCTTATCTCCTGCACCATGGAAGCAGTAATCATGTTGTGCAACATGTTTATGGCCTTTCACATATTGTTCCTGTTCACTGTTCAATCTTGAGACACATATACTTTCCCTTGGTCTATCAATCTCAGTTGTTTCAAGATGCTACAATTAATAGATCCATATTTCCTTGATTAACACCTGATTCATAAACTCTGCCATGCTCCCCTCCCTCACTGCAGTTCCATATGCTTTATATAAGTAAGTTAAGTTTCTTAAATTGATTTAAATTGGGTTTACTAATTAATTCGGAGAATATCATTCTATAAATGAAAACATATGCCTGCATTTCATTATTCCATAACTTATCTAAGGTTGTATATTTTAATATGTAATGCATACCTGCAAGGTGTTCTGGAAAAAAAAATTCCCAAGTGATACATACAGAATACATAGAAGACATTCATGCTTTCATTCTATTTAACTGAATATACTTTTGATAATAGTTTGATTCATACAGTGTCAGGAGCGCCTACATACTTTTTTTCTACATTTGTGCTCTTATTGCTATTGATCTTCTCTGCATTTATGCAATCTACCAACTACAAGGCAAGACTCAATCAGTGGCCCAGTCATTGCAAACTTTCAACACTTACCAACCCCCCCCCCTCATTTTATAAAGAAAATGATCAGCCCAGACAGTTGTGCATTTATAAAAAGAGAACGGCATACCTTAGACTTCTGTGATCTTTGCAACATAGAGATTTCTGCTCTTTTGGACATAGTAGTCAGGACTCTTTGACGCAGTGAGCGAGAACTGTCTTTTTTCCTGTGAATGTGCAGAGCAGAGAGGTTAGCCAGTGATATATTGGTCTCTCTAATCCCTTCATCTCTTACCTCCTACAACTGAGTGCTTTGTCTAGCTCTTAATACCAGCATATATATGACATCAATGATCCCTAATCAAGATCCAGAGGGAGGGAAAATATGTGACGTAATCTAACAATGATTAAAAGGATCCCATCTTACATAAGAGTTTCTCTGATTTAAGCAAAAAATGACAACACAAAAACCATACAGTCTGACAGTTTTAAGCAGCAATCTTAAAATATGAATATAGAAGGCCCAGTTTAATAAATGCTCAGAGAAATAGGTAAATAGTAATGCCAGATCTTCCAATTCTCCAAAGCTCTGTGCCACCGGACAGCACATCCCCCTTTGTCTTATTTGCCATCAGAAAATACACTGACAAGTAATAAACATGCATGTTTGGGACAAGGAAGATATACCACCCCTCTCCCCACCTGTTTTCTTGATGTGCTGCAGAGTTGTGCATCATGACTTAAAGACTGGTGGCACTTTGGACTTCAGGCCTTCTTATAGGCTACTGCCATCACAATAGTCCATGGGAAGACCATAACTTCAGGGAGCCACTGTCAAAGGTATGTGTGATGGACTATCCTTTGTCTTGTCCATACTCTGCCTTCTGCTGCTGCTCATAATCATTAATAATAATTTCATGTCAGAGATAACTCTGGGTTGAAACGATTTTTGCTGGAGAAACTCTGCTCAGCAGATGCCCAAATGAGGCCCCTTTCATGTCCCCAAGTGCAGCACTCAAGTATCAAAACCCATCCTTCCAGTCTCCAAACTCAGCATCTTAACCATTAAGCCATTGTGGGAGATGCCTCATAATTGCTTAGAAGCAGAGATGGCTTATGGCCATCATCAGACATTCTGTGAACATAAGCAAAATGGGTAGTGATTTTCTTTGTTCAGAGAGCCCAGACAACTGCTCTTTTGCAACAAGATAATCTTTCACATGGAATCCACAAAATCCTAGGAGGGTGGTGGTGCTTAGAACTGTGGTTAGAACTTTTTGTTTCAGAGAGCAACCTGACAGAGAGGAAGGTAGGTCCCTTCATGCTACTTCTTCTCAGTTAACAAAAAGGAAGAACTCTCAAGGAGAATTTAGAAAATCTTGATGATCTGATCTTGTCATATAGCTATATTGCTCTTTCAAGGTATCCTGTAACTTGGTTGAGTATGTTAGTAGTTTGAACTACTGTTCTGTTCCACCTACAAGTAGAACATTTATGTTCTCCAAGCTAGGCAGCTCCATTTAAGTGTAATCCTATTTAGTTTACCAGACAACTTTTTAATGCACAAATCAAATAAATCAAATCTTTATTATGGTCCAAGACCAGCATAGAACAGCAAAACAAACAGAAGTTAAAATGAGAGTACAGTACTTAAAATATACCAAGAGACAAAAGTTAAAATGAGGGTAATTAAAAAGGAGCTTTTCTGCTCAGAGTTAAGGAGTAGTATGATTGCATCTTCTATATAACTAAATTTGAGGTATCACGCTGTATGTTACCCATACACAGCGCAAGACCTCCACCCCCCACTCGGACAACGCTGGCCCCACCTGCCTTACACCCCAGGTGTGTCTGGTGCGGGGTACCGGCAGTGCCACCCGGGTGCCTTCACCCCGAAAAGTACCCCAGCTAGTAAGATCAATAATTTTAAAACTATTACTAAGCCTATGCTGTAGCAGTAGTTGTTTATTTGGCTGAAGGTCCTGCCAGGATTGTTCTTCTGTGATGCAGAGTCTGGCAGTGTTGTGGGTGAAGGTAGGCCTTTCTTCTGATACCAGCCTGTGGGGTTATGTGCTGTTTGACCAGCCAGGATACTTGCAGAGCAGCAGAGATATGAACTTGTTCCGGATGTCTCTATAAAAAGGGAAGATGCAGAGAACGTGTTCTGTGGTTTCAATTTCTCCAGTGTCACAGGAGTATTTTTTCTCCAACATTGGTGTCTTTTGGAATTTTCCTTCGAGAACTGCAGAAGGGAGGGTCTGGCAGCAGGCTAGCATAAATTCCTTCCAATGACCTGATGTCTCAAGTTGGAGAAGGTATGGGGCCAGTTATCCTGTAACTCAATTGAGTACATTAGTAATTTGAACTACTGTTCTGTTCCACCTGCAAGTAGAACATTTATGTTCTCCAAGCTAGGCAGCCCCATCTAAGTGTAATCCTATTTAGTTTACCAGACAGTGTTTTATTGCACAATTTTCAAAGCAATTCCCTCCCTTCCTCTTCTCATAAGGAAATCACTTTTTACACATATTTCCTCAAGCTCTGGCATTTTACTAGCAAATGAATGTTAGCACTATACATTCAGTGCTGATGGACTGAAGTAACTGAAAAGAGGAAGTAATAATTTCATAGTGTAATTCACAGTAGAAAAAAGCATAGTTAATAGAAAGCAAACTCCTTTCTGGCTTTTCTCATACACATTTTCAAAAGCAAGAGTCTTCCTCTCCATCTTAATAGGATTTACTATTGATCTGGTCCATAGAAATTTGGAAGAATAGCCAAATCTAATCATGCACTTCCATACTAAATGGTGCAGTTCTGAATCTAATATTCAGTAAGAACTTTCTTTCCTTCAGTCTCCTGCTGCAGTACCCTGTGGCATTAAAAAACCTGCTCAAAAGGCTTTCCCAGTCATATAGGATGGGGTTACTTTTGGGATCCATGGAATTCTTCATGAACGAAGAGGGCACTGAACATACTTCCTGAAGCAGTGGAATCCAGCTGACGTGCACCATTATATCTTGACTGACATCCTTAATAGGATATTATCTGTGTTATTTTGTCTCAATGGATCAGGCTTTCTTTTTTTAATCTTAAAAAAAATCAGATTTGAAATAGACTTATAAAATAATTTTTAGATTGATTTACCACATCAATCAATAATTCATGCATTGAGAGACTGTAACCAATATACTACTAATGCTCAAAATCTGAACTGCACCATAATATGGGAAATGTATTATTTATTTTGATTTAATAATTCATTCTGACGTGCTGAGATGATCATGTCTTTAAATTCCCTAAACTAGTATGCACTGCTCTGTCAAAATGTGCTGCTTTTCAGTGGCGTACACGGTATCCAGATTTTTAGCTGCTACTTAGCAATTGTACAGTTGTAAAATGTAAAGAAACTAAGTGAGATATAAGGTAGAGGTAAAGGTCACCCTTGCTCAAAAGCCAGTCATATCCAACTCTAGGGTTCAATGCTCATCCCTGTTTATAGCCAAAGAGCCAGTGCTATCTGTGTCTGCAGACATTTCTGTGGTCATTTGGTCATGGAATGTTGTTACCGTCCCACCAAAGTGGTACCTATTTGTCTACTTGCAATTTCTTGCTTTCGAACTTCTTGGTTGGCAGGAGCTGGGACAGAGATCGGAGCTCACTCTGTCATGCAGCATTCGGGTCTTGAACTGCTGATCTGCCAGCCTTCCAGTCATCAAGTTCAACGTCTTAACCAGTAAGCCACCATAGTCAAGTGAGATGTATACATCTCTAAATGAAACCACTTCCACGTAGTCCCATGATACAGCTTGCAAATGTAACAGAATCATATACTGTACATATACAAGAATGCCATTATCAAAATGGTAATTGTGCAGACAAATAGATTTGCTGGTTTTGTGTTCTGCTTTGTTCTTCTGGCTAATAAAGAAAATCTTGTTGTGCCAGTGCCTCTTTGAATTTTTTTTTATCAGGTATAGCAGTGTGGGCTGGCTGGATTGCTCAGTAGTTTGAGAATATGGCTGCGGAGTCAGAAGTCAGGAGTTTGATTCCCCTCTATGCCTTCTGGGAAAAGAGACAATCTGTGTATTCATGGGCAAGTTGCTCCATCCCAGAATGCTCCCAAGAAAACCCTGAAAAGGATTGCCATAAATCAGAATCAACTTGAAGAAACAAAAATTATTATTTATTATAGATGTATGGTAAGTTGTTTTTTTTAAGGATACTTAATAGATGGTGATCTGTACACATCTAATGCGAGCGCGGCACCAAAATGGCCGCCGTGCCCTTTGCGGCCCCCCCCCCATCGGACGAAGGCATCCGGGTAGTTAGGGGACGTGGCCAGCATCCTTATATAAGGGGCGGCCACGAGGCAGCCGAGCTGCCATTTTGCGAAGCGACGGAGCGGAGAAGTTTTTCCCCTCTTACCTCCGTCGCTTTTACCCTCACCGGGAAGCCTCTTGGCTGCTGATTGTCTCCTTTTTCGGCTTCCCATCGGCTAGCTGCAATGCCCTCGAAGAAGAAGGCGACTGCGAACGCGGCTCGTTCTGCGCGGAGGCGCAATCCGGGTCGGAGGACCGCGGCTGCGCCTCCCCAGCAGGCTCCTATGCCCGAGCCCACCGGGACCGGTGGGATGGGGTTAATTCCCCCTTGGCCGGAGGCTGGGGGTCCGCGTGCGGGCCCAGTAGGGGCCGCGGCCCTCGGCCCGCAAGCGGTGGCCACCGCTCCTGGTGTGGCCCATTCCGCTGGGCCTTCCTCCGTTGGGGCGCAGCTTACTGCGGGGGCTTCCAACCTTGGGGGGTGGTGTGGCCCCCTTCCATGGCAGGGTACTTCCCCGGCCCTACCGGGCCCGGGCTTAGGATCGTGGCCCTATTCAGGCCCCGGGGTACAGGGATCTGTACCGACGCCTGTAGTTAGTGGGCCGGCTGGCCCTTTGCCCCCCCTTGGTTTAGGTGGCTATGTCAGCGTGGAGGCCCTCCTGGCCCGCGTTGCGGCCCTTGAGGCATTCCTGGCCCGGGTTAGTCACCCTGGGGCCCCTTTTGGGGTGCAGGTCGATCCATCGTCTGCTGGGCAGCAGCAGGCGGCGAGACGGGTTGAGCTGCCTAAGGCGCGTGGCCCGGCTTCGGCCACTGCCTCGCAGCTCCCCAATCAACAGGCCGGTGCTGGTCAAGCCCCGTCGACGAGCTCTATGGCGGTCGTGAGCTCCAACGCCCCCAGTGGGCCAGAACCCCCGGTGGGGGCGGCCCATGGGGGTGCAGCATGTGAGTATGCGGTCCAAACTAGTGCACCTACACACATGGCCACGTTGGGGGGGGCTTTCCAATGGCCTTGGCCTCGCACGGGTGGCGCGGCGGTCCTGGTGCCTACGCCTCACCCGGTGACTTCAACCATCACCCAGGGCCCCGTGGTGGGGGGTGCTTCTTACCCAGCCGGGAATCTTCTTGGGGTGGCCGGGTTAGTCCAGGCTCCTTTACAGATGCCCGCAGTTTCCACCGTGCCTGTGTCGGCTTTGCCGACAGCAGGGTATTCCTTGCCACTGGGGGATCATTTGGCCCAGACCACCAAAGAGAAGATCTGGCGGGGGGAGTATGTGGACATCTTCTCCCTCCTTAACAGAGAGCCCACCAAGGAGGAGAGGGAGGGGCAAGATGAGAAGGATAAGGAGCAGGCGCGTCGTCGCAAGCCACCACGTACTTGGGCCAACTGGTTGCCGGCCTACCTCATATACATGGCGGTCTACCTCAGGGCCCGGCCGGATTTGGCAATTCCGATGGTCCAGTATTTGGACAACATTTACCGGGCAATGGTTGACTTTCCGGGCCCGTCGTGGTTGGCTTATGACGAGGAATTCCGTATGCGGATTCCCCTGCACCCAGAGATGAGGTGGGATGAGCCCTGCCAGAGGCTGTGGCTTCTGTACATGACTCCCACGCGCCCTGCGCCCGGGGAGAGATACCATTGTGGACATGCGGTCCAGCGAGCGGCCCCAGCACAGGCTCCCTGCCAGGTGGCGGGGCAGGGGGTTCCAGCCCGCCTGCTGTGCTGGACTTTCTCGTCCAATGGTTCCTGCAACAGGAAGAATTGCAAGTACAGGCATGAGTGTCCCTCCTGCGCTGGCCCCCATGCGGCCTCCGCCTGTCCCAGGCCGGGAGGGATGCGGGGCAGAGGAAGGGGCGGACAGGGGGCCGGCAAAACTGCCGCGGAGGGAGCTGGTTCACCAAAAGGCCCCCTCCCCAATTAATGTGGACATGTTGGAGCGTTGGCTCGCATTGTACCCGAGGGAGGAGGATGCGGTTTACCTACTTCAGGGTTTTAGACAGGGGTTCCGTATTCCTTTCGTGGCCGATAGGTCCCCCCAGGATGCCCCCAACCTTTTGTCCCTTAGTGGGAGGGAGGAGGTAGCTGCTGCCAGCATTACTAAGAAGGTCGATGCGGGCAAGGTCGCTGGCCCTTTCCCAACACCCCCGTTCCCCAATCTCAAGGTATCACCCTTGGGCTTAGTGCCCAAAAAGTCACCGGGCGAGTTTCGCCTGATTCATCACTTGTCCTACCCAGCCGGCCGATCGGTCAATGATGCTATCCCTGATGATCTTTGCTCAGTCAGGTATACATCTTTTGACCAAGCCCTGCGCATGGTGCGCTCATGTGGCCCGGGTGCGCTATTGGCTAAGTGCGACATCAAGTCGGCGTTTCGCCTCCTGCCTGTGCACCCGGGCGACTTTGAGTTGCTGGGTGTTAAGTTCCGGGGTGAATATTACTTTGATAAGGCCATGCCTTTTGGCTGTTCCATATCATGCTCGGCCTTCGAGCGTTTCAGTACATTCCTACAGTGGGATTTCGTCCGCAGGTCAGGGTCCTGGTCTGTAGCCCATTACCTGGATGATTTTTTATTCGGGGGTGAACAGGGCTGGGACACGTGCACACGTTTCCTCAACACATTTCAGACGCTAATGGAGGAACTCGGTGTCCCTTTAGCGCCCGAAAAGACCGAGGGCCCATCTACTAAGCTAGTATTCCTGGGGGTGGAGAATGACATGGTAGCGCAGGCTTCTAGGTTACCGCGGGATAAGGTGTCAAGGATAGTGGCCCTTATTGTGGACTTGCTTGATAAACGCAAGGCATCGCTGAGGGAACTGCAGGTGCTGCATGGTCACCTCAATTTTGCTTGCAGGGTCGTCGCACCGGGCAGAGCATTTGCTCGGCGCTTGTGCGACGCCATGACAGGCTTATCTAGGCCCCACCATAGGGTTAGACTCACTCGGGGTATCAGGGCAGATATGCTTATCTGGCTCCAGTTCCTGAGGGAGTTCAATGGAGTATCATTTTGGAGGTCTGACCTCCTGGCTTCCCCTCGTTTCCAGATACAGTCTGATGCTTCGGGATCCCTGGGTTATGGGATGTACTTCAATGGGAAGTGGGCCTATGGTGGCTGGCCACCAGCCTGGGCAGGCACGGGTCGCCTGCGTGATCTCACGTATCTGGAATTTTTCCCTATCCTGGGGGCTTTGATGCTATGGGGCGAGGAGTGGGCCAACTCGGTTGTCCATTTCTGGTGTGACAATGCGGCCGTTGTGCACATTGTCAACTCACAGACTTCCAAATCGCCCAGGGTTATGGACCTAGTGGGCCAGTTTGTGTTGCGCAGCCTGCGCCTCAATGTCCTCTTCAGGGCCAGGCATGTCCCGGGGGTCAATAATGATATCGCTGACGCTTTGTCCCGCCTGCAGATCTCCCGGTTCCGTGCCTTGGCCCCGGATGCGGAGGAATTTCCCTCGCCACTCCCGGACGAGATATGGACCATTGGCAAGGAGAGGTGAACCGGGCGATTGGCTTGTCCCTAGCGCCACGCACGCGTAAGGCGTATCACCACACATTCAATTCTTTCAGAGCTTTCTGTACCCAATTCCGGCTGCCAGAAACCTGGCCGATCCCATTGACCCATGTACTTCGGTTCATGGTTTACCTGCATGCCCAGGGCCTTGCACCTCGCACCATAGCATCTAGGCTGTCAGCATTGGCTTTTATGGCCAAGGTGGGCGGTCATGTGGATAGTACCGCTGACTTCCGTGTGAGACATGTTTTGGAGGGGTGGGTGCGGGAGCGTGGGCGTTGCCCGGATGACCGCCACCCGATTTCCCCATGGGTTCTTACCCAATTGGCCCGGGGCTGGCGTGGCCTCTGTTTTGATAGATATGAGGCAGCCCTATTTCATGCAGCCACAACGGTGGCATTTTTTGGAGCGCTCCGCATCAGCGAGCTTGTGATGCTGTCTAAGGCGGATGCAAGTCGTAGGGCACTGGAACTCGAAGATGTATATGTTGCCAAAGACTGGGCTCAGTTGAGGATACGCTCCTCTAAGACAGATCAGCATGGCGTAGGCAGTGGTGTAAGACTGCTACGGTGTTCTTTGGCAGACATCTGTCCGGTTGGTGCCCTACAGGAGTTTATTGCACTGCGTGGCACGCACCATGGCCCGTTTTTCTGTCACCAAGATGGGTCTCCCCTTACTAAATTTCAATTTTGGAAGGTGACCGGCAAAGCGCTGGCCAGTGTGGGCCTCCCAGGGGCCCGTTACGGCACCCATTCCTTCAGGATAGGGGCGGCTTCCACGGCAGCTGCTTTTGGGTACTCCGGGGCTGACATACGCAGCATGGGAAGGTGGGGTTCGCAATGTTTTCAGTTTTATGTTCGCCCTCTTCCACCGTGAGTACCAGTTTTGTCACCGCACCTTTCTCTTCCTCGTTTTTTCCTTACAGTCCCTGGGTGTCGTATTACACCGGTGACAGTATGGCTGGTGGGCCACAGCTACGTGCACAGGGCAGCGCGTTACGCTGCGGCGACAGAGTGGGGACCCCGACTGGGACTGGGTGCATACGCAAGTCTCACATGGCATGGTAAGCCCGGGATGTTATGGCGGGAGCTGTTGCCATTCCTTTTTTCAGGCCGGAATGCTGACCCGCCTGACATTCTGATCATACACCTAGGGGGCAATGATTTGGGCCAGGTCACCGGCTTATCGCTAAAGCATGCGATTTGCGGCGACCTTGCCTACCTGCATTACGTGTGGCCCGCTATGACCCTCGTTTGGTCGGACATGGTCCCGCGGCGCACGTACAGGGGAGGTTTCGACCTCCAGGCCCTTGACCGCGCTAGACGCATGGTGAATAGGGCTGTGGCACGCTTCCTTGCTGACAAAGGTTGGGGGCGGGTCAGTCGTCACCCCGCCATTAGCCTACAAAATTACGGCCTTTATGCAGGGGATGGGGCCCATCTGTCGCGAGGAGGTATGGACCTCCTGTTGGGTGATTGGCGAGCAGGCCTGTTGACCGAGCTGACGGTCTGGGGGGGGGGCATCGAGCCTTCTTTGAAGCCCCTCCGTGTGGCGGGTAGCACTGGTAAGGTAAACATTTATGACCCACAGGTATCCGGCAGGTTCGCAATTGACTGGACAACACTAGACAGGCATAAGTTGGTTAAACGTTGTCCGGTCAACGACGAACTAGGCGATGGGGTGATGGCTATAGCTAGACAGCATGCATCACCCCGTGATTTTACGGATACGAGTCACAGGGTGGGGTCATTAGTTAGATATTGACTACGGTCAACCATTTGTTTGTTGTCAACAAACAAATTGATACAAATAGATACATTGTAACAATTGCCGTTGGCAATTTTGGGTGGTACCTTACCAGTGTTACTTCGGCCTGCTTGCCTTAAGAATTATGATTGGTCAATTACCAATAGAAATTTATAATTCGGACTAGGGCATGAATCAATAAATGTGGCCCGATGCCGTTATCCACTTTCATCAGTGTCTGAGTCCTTTATTGGGGGGTGCGCCTGCAAAGCAAGGGATAGTGTTTCTGAACATGGATACAGTGAATGGCCTTCTATAGAGTCAGACTGTTGGTCCAGTTACCTATTTCTATTGTGCCTGGTAGGGATTTCCCAGTCTTGCTACCTGATATATATTAGAGATAAAAGGAGTTGGACACAGAGGTCAGAACCTTGTTGTACTGGCAGAGGACTACCCAGAACAAGGCAAGCATGCCCTTGCCTTTTGCCAGTCATGTGCTCCAACATTTATGGGTTGTGGGAAAACCGTTTGCACAATTGCCCTTACAGTACATATTGATTTTCACATGAGGGTTTGGTCAGGGTCTTTTGTAGATCCAGCATGGTAGTCTTTCACTGATAAGCAGTCATGCACAGAACAAACTTCAAACTATAGGATGTCAAACAGGAGATACTTACCAAGCATTTCCCAAGAATTCTAGGAACTATAGCCCACATACTGAAAGCCAGTCATATCCAACTCTTGGGTTCAGTGCTCATCTCTGTTTCAAAGCTGAAGAGTCAGCGCTGTCTGCTTCTGCAGACGTTTTCATGGCCATGTGGCAGGCATGACTAGACACTGGAGTGCACAGAATGCTGTTTACCTTCCCACCGAAGTGGCCCCTATTTATCTACTTGCAATTTCTTGCTTTTGAACTGCTAGGTTGGCAGGAGCTGGGACAAAAATGGGAGCTCATTCTGTCCTGCAGTACTCGGGAATCGAGCTGCTGACCTCCCACCATGCAGTCAGCATCTTAGCCAATTGAGCCACTGCAGATATAGAAATACAATCCACACAATTACAGCAATGTTTAAATGACAGCAGTTTTGGAAGGCATGAGAAAATATGGAGGTTTTTGTCTAATTCGTAAATACATTAATACAGGTTTTTTTTCTAGGAAGGGCATTCTAAATCAAAACCCCACTGCAAAGAAGGTCCTTTAATTTCTTACCCTGCTGCACTTCATCTAGCACTATAAGATGATCTGTTGCCTAAAGTATGAGTGTAAGGGGAGCATTACTACCATGCCATGCTGTAATTCACTCCCACCATTTTGCCATCCTCTTGATTGCTCTCTGGAGAGCCAAAATGCAGTCAATCTAGGGAGCTTTCAGGGACCTGCTGTTTTGCTCTGCAGAGGCCTTCATCAGAATGAGACACTGTGAGAGAGGTGACCCCCAGAGGGTCCGTGTTCTGTGAGAGAAAGAGAAGCTTTTTGGTCCCAAAGAAATGTAAAAACTAATATTTAATATGTATCCAAATCAGTGCTTGCACAAATAGTAGCATAACCATCTTGCTTTACCTTGCTGAGTCAGTTTTTAAAGTAGGGCGAAACTTAATGCAACTGAAGGAGGCTGGAACTGGGATTCAATGTTCCAACAGACACGTGTTGTCTGAGAAGCTTCTGGAAAGGGCAAACAAGGCCACCATCAGAAATTTTTGGGCCCCACACTGAGCAATCCTATCCCCCCACACACACAGACACACAGTAATGTCACAGTTATGGCCGACGGTGGCAGGTCCCGTGTCAGCTCTGGGTCCTACACTGTAGTACTGGTAGTACTGCCCTGATGGCGACCCTGGTGGCAAAGCAGCAGGTACATATCAGAAGGTAAAGAAATGCAGTAGGTATCAGGCCCACTGTTTCCAAGGAGATGCACAGACTGAAAAGATCACTGTCAAGTTCCCGACTCCAAATTAAGACACTTTTAATTCTAAAGAGAAACAACTGGGCACCAAGGAGAAGCTGACTGGGAGCTTTACATTCTGTCTTTGCCACAACAGAGCCTTTGTGGGAATTTGCCTCTTGCCTCATAACCCCTGCTGTGCATCCATATTCCAACAACCTTTGATGAATGAACTGCTGGTGACCTTGCTTTACCCCCACCCCCCCTGCTCCATGTTGTGAGTGTGACTGATATTTTCAAATTGAACTAATATTGAATTGTATTGACCTACAAATTGTACTGATCTCCTGCGTTGTGAATAAGAGTTGGTTGATGGAGTCTTTGTGCTAGCTGTCTGACACATGTTGGAGGAAGGGACCTTTGATCCTGGTTGACCAGACTGCCATTAGTCTGATCAGAAAAGAGGAGAGGTGAACTTCTACAAGGAGCAAAACTGTATCTTCTTCTTTGGTTGCCCTGCTCAAAGTGAAACTTGAATGACAATGATGTAGTCATGTAGGTCAATGACAATGATGTAGTCAGATGAGCTTCAACATTAGTAAGTGCAAAGTGATGCACGTTGGGGCAAAAAACCCAAATTACATCTATAAACTGATGGGTTCTGAACTCTCTGCAACAAACTAGGAAAGGGACTTTGGTGTCCTGGTGGACAGCTCAATGAAGGTGTCAACCCAGTGTGCCTCAGCAGTGAAAAAAGCAAACTCAATGCTAGTGATCATTAGGAAGGGTATAGAAAATAAGTCAGCAAGTGTTATTTTGCCTCTTTATAAATCTATGGGGAGGCCCCATCTGGAATACTGTGTACAGTTCTGGTTGCCATACCTCCAGAAGGATATTATGGAGCTGGAAAAAATGCAGAGGAGGGCAACCAGAATGATTAGGGTACTGGAACACCTTCCTTACCATCTGAGGCTGCAATGGTTGGGCATCTTCACTCTTGAACGACGGCGTCTAAGAGGTGACCTGATTGAAGTTTATAAAATCATGCACGGTGTGGACAAAGTAGATAAAGAAAAACTGCTTTCCCTATCGCATAACACTAGAACTAGGGGGCACTCCATGAAACCTTTGGGTACTAGTTCTTAAACAAATAAGAGAAAGTACTTTTTCACCCAGAGGATCACTGGTCTATGGAACTCCCTGCCAGAAGAGGTGGTGACAGCTGTCAGTCTTATTTATTTATTTATTTATTTATTTATTTATTTATTTATTTATTTATTTATTTATTTATTTATTTATTTATTTATTTATTTATTTATTTATTTATTTATTTATTTATTTTGCACATTTATATCCCACCCTCCTGATGGGTACACCACTCAGGGCGACTAACAACAAAAAAGGAAAGGGAAGAGGGAGAAAATACAATAAGTAAAAATTACAATATAAAACAGTGTAACAAACAACAGCTAAAAACAAGACCCAATAACCCCAGCTAAAACCAGCATTAAAACACAACAACAAACAAATCATCATTAAAAATAAAACAACAACCCTCCCCACCCTTACCCATGTTAAAACAGCTTTAAGAAAGGATTAGACAAGTTCATGGAGGACAAGGGTATCAGTGGCTATAATTATGGATACTTAAGGACAACCTCCGGGTTGGAGAGATAGCAGGATGTCTCTCAATGCCATTTCCAGGGAATCCTAAGCAGGTGAAGGCATCTCCTTGGGAATACCCTGAAGGAAATGGTGAGCCACTGTGTGAGACAGAATGCTGGACTTGATCGGCTGTGGCCTGTTCCAGCAAGGCTGTTTTTATGTTCTTATAGCTGCAATAACTCTGCACCAATTCTGAGGCATCACAAAATGATCAACTATACTAGACAGCAGAGTCACACATTATTCTGAAATGAATTTTAGCCTTTTTTTATGGTGAGTTTTTTCTAAAGTTCATACTCATTTCCCAAAATTAATCCCGCTGTTGTCTTCAAAAGGCACAGATTAAATTAATAAGGGGGAAGCAATTACAAAAACAAGAAAGAACTGTAGAAATGCAGAGATATTATGTGGGAGATGAAAAGCTATTTACCTGAAACAAAAATTATGGCCGCACTTTCATTGCCACTCTTGTTCTCTTCACTTGACAGGAATCAGCAGTGAAACTCTTCACATTGTACTAATGAAATAAACTCCCACCATCACCATTACAAACAGTAAATTGTCTTTCTGAAAAATTTAAATATTGGCTACAGTGGATATGGATAGGTATGCTATTTCCATAAGTCCATTTCCTTTATTGATTCCTTTCCTTTCTGTCAGGATCTAGCTATTTTCATCTAATGGTTTGTTGTTCTTTCAATGTTGTTCTTTCAGTATCTTCCTTGATTCTGTTGCAAAACTAAAAATCATAGATTTGTAGAACTGGAAAGGATCCCAAGGGGCATCAATCCAACCCTTTGTTATAGCATGCCAGGGAACTACATATTCATGCAGGTGGGATGCCAGAGGGAAATATGTCATTTGTTTATTGTTGTGAACTGCCCACCCTTGTCCATCTTAGAGATGTACTGATGTTTCTTTACGAAGTAACAAAAACAATTTCACTGCAACTCAGTTGCAACTATGTACAATTGAAGTTCACCGCCAGTCAGTTCACTGTTCCACCTTCCCCAGCTTGTCTAAAGTCCCTTTGCCCAACCCACCCCCTGAGAAAAGAGACAGAGACATCCTTTGGTTTTAAAAACTAGGCCTCTTTATTAACCATCAAACTGTATTAAGGTGAGATTAGAAAAGAACGGGCCGGGAGAGCCCTAGTAAGGACTTGTTGTAATTCTCCTGAGTCAGACCATTTCCTTGTAAAAAGTAAAATACTATGGTGGTATTATAGGATTCTCAAACAAATTTTTATTTTTTTAATATTTTACTGTATATGCTCGGTGTGTCGGAAATCCTTTTATCCTATATGTGATGCCAGAATGTTTGTGTTATCTGGTGCACTCTGTCTGGCCTTTGGCTGTAATAATAAAGATTTGATTTGACCATTTCCTTGTTGATGTAATTGTAATTTGTTAATTTTATTATTCCAAATTGTGACCCCAATCAGAAGCATCTTTGATCACCCTGCTTCTGAGGAGAATTCTGTTGAACAATCTAAGGAATCGTCAAGTTGCCAAACTTGTCAGTCCCTTGTTCCTGGTCCACATTTGGCTGATCGAATATGCCTTTTCTATCCTTGTCCAGTATCATGGTCAGCCAAATGTGTACCTATCGGATTCTTTGGGGGGGGGGGGGAGTTCGAATGTTTGACCCTACTAGTGTTACCCGCCAAAGTGACCGAAACAATCCTCCATATCTCACAGTCGGGAGCAGTGATGGAAAGGCAAAAACAACAAGAATCCAAAGGCCAATCAGGATTCAAGCAAAAATTCCCTTCCGGCCCTGGAGCGACCAAAATTTAATCACACTGCAACCTAAGGGAGGGAGGGCAGATGCTCCCTTGGCCCAGCTGAATTGCAAAAAGGCGAAGGAAGGGGGAGCGAGGCCCCTTTTAAAGGAAGCCAGCTGGTTCTGCCCCCTAGCCTTCCCCGGATGTCTCCTCTCTCCAGGGGGGTTGGGGCAAAGCACACACCCCCGGCAATTGCTGAAGACGTGCGTCCATTAGTGCCACATGACATGCTGCTGACAGTGAAGGCACTTGGATTGACACGCTTCAACAGTGCTCTCATTTCAGGCTTGTCCAATAGCCTAGCCCATCTGTTGGGCCTTCTGGGCTTCTGCCTGTTGACACTCTCAATTTTCACATTCCCCTGGATAGGATGATTTGTGGGGTATCTTCACCTTGACTTGGCATTCTGCCTCCTCCAGGGATACTTTCATTCAGACCAGCTAGTCAGTCCATGTGTCCTCCTTAAATATAAATATCCACCCTACTGGTGGCCATGAGGGATCCTGTGTATTGCATTTTATTTTATTTTGTTTGCTGTTTTTATTATGAGGGTGGGAGGGTAAGGGTAGCTTTTTTAATGGTTAACTGTTTAGGCATAGGTTTTTAACATTGTTTTTTGCAGGGGTTTAGTGTTTTTAGCCAATGTTGTTTTAATTTGTGTTACTGTTTTTTGTATTGTATTACATGTTGTTAGCCGCCCTGACTGGTGTCCCCACCAGGAGGGTGGGATATAAATCGATAAAATAAATAAATAAATAAAAAGTCCTTCCGTCCTTCAGCCTTCTTCTCCTCTTCCACCATGTTTTTCCCTTTCATCTCTTCCCCCTTTCTCTTGTCTATCAATCCCAGCTCTTCCACTCCCTCTCTAATCCGCTTTAATTCTTTCCTCTCCTATCCTCTGGGGTCTCCTTCACAATTGTACTGATCTTTTCCTAGATGCCCAATGAAATGAATACAAAATTTGTCTTGGAAAACAGAATTTAATGCAGACAGCTGATTTATAGTAAAGGTAAAGGTCTCCCTTGCTCAAAAGCCATTCGTGTCCAACTCTAGGGTTCAGTGCTCACCTCCATTTGTAGCCAAAGGGCTAGCACTGTCTGCATCTGCAGACATTTTTGTGGTAATGTGGCAGGCACGACTAGATGCCAGAGTGCACAGAACACTGTTACCTTCTCACCAAAGTGGTATCTGTTTATCTACTTGCAATTTCTTGCTTTCAAACTGTTAGTTTGGCAGGAGCTGCGACAGAGATGGGTGCTCATTCTGTAGTGTAGCACTCAGGCCTCAAATTGATTCCAGTCGTCAAGTTCAATGTCTTAACCACTAAGCCATCCCAGTCCCGAATTGATTTATAGCAAACTGTAATATTGTCTTTTCATTTGATATGATTATCAACTGACCAGTATATAGTCTAAAACTTTTCCTTATTTGTTGTTATTTGCAGTGGCTCAAGTGGCTAAGATGCTGACTGGCAGACTGAAGGTCAGCAGTTTGATTCCAGAGTACTACAGGACGGAATGAGCTCCTGTCTTTGTCCCAGCTCCTACCAACCTAGCAGTTCGAAAGCAAGAAAATGCATGTAGATAAATAGGGACCACTTCAGTGGGAAGGTAACAGCAGACCGTGTGCGCCGGTGCCTAGTCATGCCTGCCACATGACCATGGAAATGTCTGCAGAAGAAGACAGCATTGGCTTTTTGGCTTTGAAACAGAGATGAGCACTGAACCCTAGAGTCAGATATGACTGGCTTTCGAGCAAGGGAAACCTTTACTAGAGGTGACTAGAGGTGGAACTATTCAAAGAGTTTAGAGATGGATAGGGATGCAATTCCTGTAATGACTAGTTGTCTCGCAAACTGGGAAATATACAGGATATATAGGAATGCATGACAATCATGTACCATCAGCTGTACCTCTGTGAAGTGAAGCCAAATGCCCCTGCCTCCTCTAGGGCCTGCTCACAAACATATTGAATCTTGTTTCTCTGTGCACGTTGTCAGGAACAACTAAATATTTTTTCTCCCGGACTAAAATCTACAGACGCCACAAATGCTCCTTACATACTGTTCATCTCCTTCCCAGCTTTTCAAAATAATTATTTCCATCCACAGCAGTAAACCTAAACAAAGGAACTCATGCGTGGCATAGGATTATATACAAATTTCTGCAAGAGCGACTGCTCTGAGCTGATCATTTGGGCCAGGATCTTATCCAGTCACTCCACTCAGGAAACACATCATAGCAAGGGCAATATGAACCCCCTCCTCATTTGAATAAGAGGGTGTTCAGTGCATTCTTACATAAGCAGAAGCTCTGGTCATTGGCATCTTCATATATAGAAATGTAAGAGGAAGATTCTGTGCTGGAACATCAGCAGAACTGTCTGCACTGTCGAAATCTAATATGCTGACAGCTGTGCTCCTGTGCAGGTGTGCGATTGCACTTAAGTGTTGGGGTGCTGTGGCATCCAGACTCAGACTCCACTTCTCTTGGAGGCAACCAGTTTTAGCTGTAGCACCTCACCATCTTGCACAAAAAAACAAGCAAGCACACCCAATCATCCACCCAAATATCTCCATGGGGAATTTATATAGGATATATTGCTGCACTTTGGTCCTTTCCTTTGGCCCACTAATGCCTGAAAAGATCACTTTCTCCAGCATCTGCAGCTCCTCCTTCTCTTCCTTTTTCTTTGATCATATCAGACATAATCCAATGGTGCATCTATAATGGAAGGATCAGCTGGCTATTGTTGCTCAGGAGGTTCTCAAATGTGTTCACAGTCCTCACATTCTTGAAGAGACTACTTCCATGTCCCCATCCTAAACCTAACCTTCTACATTAAGCCAGAAACAGCAGAAGCTTAATTCAAAGGAAAAGTGGAACAGGACAATAAGGCTTTGGAGCTGGCTAGCCCCAACCTGAAAAGCTGTGTATATGCAGTTTGGTATGATGAACCTACCATTTACATTTACTGTGCTATCAGGTTTCACAGCACTGTGTAAAACTGCCATAAAGTTACAACTGTTTGTATGTCTCCATTAAAGTAAATGGCTACATTCTGGATGTTGGAACTCCTGAATGATGGGGCTACATCTGGACCTGGGTTAGAGAGACCAAATCTGAACAGAAAAACAAGGAAGCATCAAGGTGGATCAGTTGTGATCCAAGAGAGATAAACCAGCATCCAAACTGAATTGGGGACCCATGCCCTGTTATGTTCACATAAATGCCAACTATACAGTAGCCGTGTCTACTTCTTCATGGTATCACTCACGTTTTTATCTGATCCTCATTGAGCCATTCTGTCTTATCATTTTTCTTTGTGAACAGCATCCCGCTAAGCGATGAGTAGCTGTCTCAAAGAAGAATGTCTTTGGTACATTATGACCCAAGGGATGCCTTTTTGGGCATATAACTTCACTACTTTAGCTTAAAATAAACCATATGGGGAATGAGTTCAGTGGATATTCCACTCCTCTGCTACTGGAGTTGGAGCAGCTTCACAGCAAAAGTTATAAGAGCCCTCAAGTGCTATGATCTATCTTTAGTTTAGAACAGCTGACACAGAGGAAGATTTAATAAAATGTGTCAGCCTGTTTGCATCTGTGTGTATGTGTGTATTGGGGGATGCCTTAATTTTACACTTAGTAGGTCAGCATGTGAAATTACTAATAATCCATAAAACTTTTTAGATTCTCCTTTTTGGATGGAACACTGTGCTTTGTTTCTATTATGTGACAACAACCTCTCTCTTAGTTATTCTATCTATTGCAAGAAATGTGTTAGCATACTGGCTATTTATATACAGTAAAACCCCGCCTTCAAATGCCTTGAGTTACATAATATTCGACTTACATAATGATTTTGTGCAAAAACCATGTCCTGATTTACACGATTTCCTATAGGTTTGCTTCAAGTTACATAAAGATTCTTTTTCCTATGGGTTTGCTTTGAGTTACGAAAAAATTCATTTCCCTATGGGTTTGCTTTAAATTTTCATTGTTTCCTATGGGTTTGCTACGAGTTACATAAAAAATAATTTTACATAAAAATTCAATTTAAACAAAAGCCTACGGAACAGACTTTTTTTTTGTAAGTAGGGGTTTTACTGTAATTCATCCAGAAAGTACACTTCAGCACCTTTATATACCATGGATATTTCAAAGAGCTTATTTCTTATTTAGCCAATGTATGTTGTTTATAAAGAGTAATGTCTTCTCCAGTGGTATCCTGCTTGATTTGGGAGAGCTAACTAATTTTCACTCAAAGCCCTACAATTTAAGATGTGAAGAAATTTTGCCAAATTTTTTTTGTGGTTAAGAAAAGCTTTTTCAATAAAGTGAGAGAGCTGCCTAAGGATTTTCAGGTTCCCCTGAGAGATCTCATCTCAAGCACGAGTGAGCACTTTATGCTGTGGTTTGTACAGTCTTCACAAAAAGGACTGTGGTACCTTCCCTCTTTATGAAGTAAAACACTCATATGTACAACAAGCACAAAAGGCCAGGCTGACTGTTCTGAAAGAGGGGGGGGGGCACTTCTGCTTTCTATAGTCTTTGCAACACATCAACAACTCCTGTAGTTTTAAATTTTCCTCATTGACAGCGATGTCTGAAAATCTGTCTCAAAATGTATATATTTCGTCTCATTCTGACTATCATCACAATCATCATCTTCCCATCTCTAGATGGCTGGAGCAGTTTTTCCTGTGATTTTGCATTTAGCGCCAGACAGCGAACTTTTGTATCCTCATGTATGAATTCGTCAACACCACCATTCTGCCTACTTTATTATACAGCCGTGAAACATGGGCACCTACAAAAGCTGTCACCAAAAAAGGTGATGTAGCACAAAGAGCAATCAAGTGAAGGATGCTACACATAAAATGGGTTGATTGAATATCAAATCAAGAATTGCACATAAGATCAGGTGCAAAACAAGCATTAACGTTGATTGAGTTTGCAAGGCATCGGTGGGCTGGGCATACATGCAAAGATGGCAGGTGAACAAAAGTTATCACAGAGTGGATACCACTTGACATAAAGCAACCACTAGGAAGGCCAGCAACCGGATGAGAAGATCCGTTCAGGGCAAAGTTCCCAAGGCCCTGGACTAGCACGGGATCAGAAACAGTGGGAGATGATGATTTGATCCTCTACATCAAATTGACATGTGAAACATGAATCAACTAAGTAACCAAGTAAGTATGTGTGTTGTCAAGGTAATTCTGACTTATGGTGACCATTTCCAGACTTTTATAAATAGACACTACTCAGAAGTGGTTTGCCATTTCCTTCTTCTGGGGCACCCTGAGATGGTGCAGTTTGCCCATAGCTAGAAAGGATGGCTCTTCTCACAGAAGGCACACCTATACTATATTCTAAGGGCAGGGCTTTGAATCCTGTGTCTATCTTGTAAACCACTCTTCAGGCCAGATGGAAGAATCATGGCTACATATTCTGACACTATCCTGTTCCCAGGCAGTACACCAAATAGAACTCATCCATTCAAAGCTTTGCAAAGGAGCCAGCCTGCTATTTTTTCCTTAATGGGAAGACATTACTTGGAGGGTTGCTCCTGCAGTATATGCATTGGCTGGGAGCCAAATTCTTGCATGAGGATAAAGTTTCCAATTAAAGCATCTAGAACTGAGTTAGGCAGCAGACTTTGCTTTCTGTGGGCTCTCTTTTGCTTTCATAAAGGGAGCAAAACCTACCAAGATTGTGACTTTATCCCTCTTTTTCCTTTTCCATGTGGAGAAGATGGGGCCAGCATAGGCATCAGAACCACTGGAGTTGGCAATGGTCATATTTCAACAACTTCCTAAAATGCTAGCTGAGAGTACCTTGCTTGTTCCGTTCTCTGCTCCAAATGAAAAAATTAAGCAGACTCCATCTTCCATGTGGCACATTTTCAGATGTTTCAAGTTGAGCATCACCTCTTAGACATCTCATTTCCAGGCTAATCATAAGCAGCTCCACAATTATTTGGTTTGGCTTCTAGCATCTAGTTATAGCAATAGCAAAAGTAATTTTATTTAATACTACCCCATAGCGCTTATAGCCATGTTTTTCAACCTTGGACCCCCAGATGTTCTTAGACTTCAATTCTCAGAAGCGCTGATAAACAGGCATGCAAATTTGGACTTCTGGTAATTGAAGTTCAAGAACACCTGGAGGCCCAAGGTTGAGAAACCCTGGCTTAGATCACTCTCTGGGTGGTTTATTTATTTATTTATTTTTCTGATTTATATTGCCGCCCAACTCCAAAGAGTCTGGGCGGCTCACAGAAAATAAAACCAATCACATTTTAAAAACCAATAAAAAACCCATTAAAACTGCCACCAAAAATTACTCCAACCCCTACAGATTAAAAGAGATTAAAAGAGGGAGCTAGTGTTCTTACTAAATCAACCAGCAGGCAGAGGTCACTACATCATTGGTGCCCCACACCTGCTTTGCCAGCCATGTTTTTAGCCCTTTCCTGAAGGACTGCAACTCCGTCTGGAGATGCAGCTCAATTGGCAGGAGGTTCCATAGGGCTGGAGCAGGCACTGAGAAGGCCCTCCTTCTGGTGCTAGAGAGATGAGCCTCCCTAGCAGATGGCACAATTAGAGAGCCTCTCTGGTCTGCTCTGGTGGAATGGACAGATGTTCTCAGGGTGATGCGGTCTCTTACGTATCCTGGCCCACTACCATGTAGGGCTTTAAAGGTCATTACCAGCACCTTGAATTGCACCCAGAGGCATACCGGTAACCAGTGCAGCTGGCAAGGCATGGGCATACCCCATCAACACCAAGGCAGCTGCATTCTGGGCCAATTGCAGCCTCCAAATGGTCATCAAGGGCAGCCCCATTGCAATAGTCAAGTCTGGAAGTGACCAGAGCATGTGTGACCATGAGCAAGGAGTCCCAACCTAGGAGTGGGCGTAATTTGCAAGGTAATTAGCATTTTTGGCCCTAACATATATCTTAAGGCAAGGAAAGCCTGAAGTCATGAGAAAAATGGCCAAATGAAGTTGCTGCCCATGTCCAGAAGCTACATATCAATGGAAGATTGAACTCTATATATTGATACGACATTGTCAGACAAATTGTTCTCCATATGTTTCTAATGTTTACATGAGAGTTCTCAGCCTTGGCAAAACGCATAGCACAAAAGACAAAGATCCCCCCCCCCCTAAAAAAACCCCACTTCCTTTGCAATTTAATGAAATATTTCCATGGGAAAAGCACCACATCTTAGATAATAATAATTAACTGATAACACCGCACAAAGGTTGATTGTCTTATGGAAAAGAGGTCATATACTTAAATGGGTGAAAGAGAAACTGGCAACTGCGGTATCTGAAAGTGCAATTCTGGAAGTTAACTTCATTAAGATAAATGTAATGCAATAATTCAGTATCAGTAATGTCTTTTCCCCTTTTGTGATAGATCTGGGTTTTCTTGGAGCTAGCCTACAGAAGACAGTATAACTATTAGAAAAGTATGGATGGAACACCACAACAATTTGTTTTAATTGTATAAAGTGAAAATATACCCTTGAACAAAGGGTGAAAGTGGCAGGGTTGGCTTAGCTATCTCCCATAGTTGGAAGGAGAAATATTGTTAGATTAGAGAGAACCTGGAGAGATCTAATAGGGCAATTATTACGTTCTTTCACTTCTTATATCCAGAGTAGTTTAGGCTGTTGAGCCAGCTGACTACCAGAGTCACTTGAAAGTATGATTTGAAGTATGAGGTTGTGTCCAAGAACTGTGGATAGATGTTGTGTGCATTAAAAGGAGACCAGTCTTTAAGAAACCCTAGAGGTATAGCCCACACATGATGAATTATTGCTGGCTGATCAGAGAGAGCAACAATCAAAGAAGCAACGGCTGCTTTCACCTTATTCCCTTTTGTTTTAAAATACAGAGGGAAGGAAAATGGACTAATAATCATTGCAACAGCAGTTCGAAAAAGAGCTTCCATTAAAAGGGGCATTCAAAACATTTGGTAAGTTTTGAACAAACTTAACAATTAAAAAAACACAGCCAACTATTCAATCTTTTGTGATTTTCTTGGAGCTAGCCTACAGAAGACAGTATAACTCTTAGAAAAGTAAGGATGGAACGCCACAACAATTTGTTTTAATTGTATAAAGTGAAAATATACCCTTGAACAAAGGGTGAAAGTGGCAAGATTTGTCAATGCATCATCATAACATAATTCAGGCTTTGTCATCTGTTTGGTAATAAATAGATCCGTACAAGAGGAAAACTAGCCTTTCAGCAGCCTACATTAAAAGTCAGTGAAATGCTAGTCTTCTGTATGGATGGATTGCCCTATCTTTAAAGAAGCATAAGCATAAGACAAAAAGTTGAAAAGTATTCCATCATGAAAGCATACAGCATGCTCAGAGGTTTTCTGTCTTGCAGAAAACTAAGCCGGACGTTCTTCCTCAGACATTTGAAGTTTCTATTATTTTCCCTTTCATTCCAACTGAAGAACTATTCCTTCTTAGCCAGAGTGAAAGAATGAACTCCATTAACAGGAAGTACTCTAGTGAAAACCCTAGAGATGTACTGCTGAGAGGTGAGGAAGAAAACAGGTTGGCATGACATTTTGGGTCTGGCTTTATCCACCAGTGCTGCTATTCATCTCCTAATGATGAATGAGGCAGAGATCCTTAATCCACTTGATACTTCAAAGAAAAAGAGAAGATAAATTCCTCACATACTGTTGCAGTCAGCTTAAGCAAATCAATGGCTCAAAGGTTCACAGAGTTAAATATTGTAATGGGGTTTTAAAAGGAAGGGTATAATTAACTGCAATATTATGGATAAATCTTGGCAAGGAATGGTAGAAATGGCAGCTTTGCCACAAGCATTTCCCGAGGAAACAGATACATCTAGCGTCTGTTGAAGGATCAACAGTTGATGTTCTCAATACCTATGGTTATGTAGTGGATAGAGTGAATCCCTGCTCCACCATGGAAGCTCACTGGTGGTATGCAACAGGCAAAACTATTTCTTAAATATCTCACTTACCTTGAAAGCCCTACTAAGGTCACTGTCAGTTATTTCCTATTATGAAATGTGGTGTTGGAGGAGAGTCTTGAGAGTACCTTGGACAGCAAGGAGAAGGAATAAGTCGATCTTAGAAGAAACTAGCAGAGGGCCTGGCATTGCCCGGGGGTACCCTACCTCGCCGAAGGAGAGACCTGGGCCCCCCCACCCCCCACATCAGCTGCCTTACTTTTTTGTCTGCTGTTGTCACGGCCACTCTCTCAGCTCTGCCGCGAGGCGCTGTCTCAGCCTGACTCTGGCCTGCCGGCGGCCTCCCCAGTGACTATAGTCAGTGGGTAGCCATCACAACTAGGCCCCTCCGTCCTCCCATGGGTTGTGTTAGGCGGAAGGGAGGCTCCATTTGGGCGGGTGGGCAGAGGACCCATTGGGGGGAAGGAGGCCTGCGGAAGGTGGCAGCCCGGTCCCATCCTCCGCCTGCCCCTGGCTGTGGGTTCTCCCTCCCCCCCAAGGCATGCCTCAGGAGTACAGAGGAGCCATGCTGTGGTGGCTGCCCACCCACAGTAGTTGCTGAGCCAGGGGCGCCCGTAATGGCTGGAATTGCCACCGTCCATACTGGCGGCTAGGCCATGCGCCACCTAGAATGCCAGGCAGATTTTGGTGCATGCGTGGAATTTTGTGCATGCACCACAGCCTGGAATACCAGGCAGTGTTAGGTGCATGCATGGATTCTCACGCATGCGCAGTCACCTCCCCTGGTCATTTCTGCCAGCTTGGGGGTGTGTGTTGCAGCCCCTTTTCAGGGGCGAGGACCCCAAGGTAGGCTGCACACAGTTTCCAGCACAATCGGTGCAGGGGTGTCGCTTTGTATGAGGGAGCCCTGTGATATCACAGAGCCCCAGATCTGGTCAGCTGGGAATTGGTTGAGCTGTGGCGATGACATCACAATCCCCCCTGGTTGGCTTTTTCCCCTTGCTTTTTCTCCTGTTGGTGGGGGCACCCTAGTTGCGGATTGATTTAGGGGGTGCACCGCCCCCATGGGGCTTGACATCCCCACAGTGACCATCCCTTTGCCCCAAGGTATGTATGTGCCAGGTTTCAGCGCAATCGGTGCAGGGGTGTGGATTTGTATAAGGAACATACAGCACCGGACCTTGATTTTAGTTATATAGATCAAACCTGACTGCTCTTTGGAAGGTCAAATAGTGAAGATGAAGCTAAAGTACTTTGGACATCAAATGAGAAGAATGGATTCACTTGAGAAAGACTTGATGCTGGGAAAGGTTGAGGGCAAGAGAAGAAGGGGGCAGCAGAAAATGAGATGGTTAGATGGTTTTGTGGGTGCAATGGGCACAGAATTGGGTGGGTTGAGGAGAATGGTGGAGGGTAGGGGTGCCTGGTGTACAGTGGTCCATAGGATTGCAGGGGGTCAGAGTTGATTGTGCGACTTAACAACAACAAGCAACAGCTATGCCAAATGAATCCTTTTAGGACAGGGTGCCTATAAGAAGAGAGTTTCTTAATCCACACTTGACATCCTTTCAGATGATGATCCAGAAGCAGTGGCACTAGAAGGCTAGATTGAGGGATGCAGAAGAACCGGGTCCAGCACCCTTTTAAAACTACCCTTCTCATAAAATTAGTTGCTAACCAAAGACCTGTAATGATAGCGGACAGCTCCCAGGATTAATAGCTATCTAGAAATCCCGGGTCAAATTCAAGGCAGGCTGGACTTCCATTAGTTTTCTAATCACTGTCAGTGCTGTTTGATAATCAGCACCAAAGTTTCCATGACCACCATGATGGCTGAATTTAGACAGCAGGTTCTCTTCTGGGAGGACCCCTGTGGGGATGGCATGACAAGATGAAGAGAGAGGTGCAATGAAGGAAAGCCAGCAATAAAGTCAGATAGCACTGAAGATGATCCTGGTATCATGGAAGTTTTGCTCTGTGTGGTATGTGTGTTGTGTGAAACTTTGAAAGGGCTCCCCCCCACACACAATGGTATCAGTGAGTGATGGTGCCATTTTCGACAGTTTTGCCTCAGAAATTGGAAGCACCAGAGAACATACAAATGGCCTTGAGTGTCCCTGTCATGGGTTCCCCATCTGGTCCTTTATGGTTTTAAAACCATATATCCAGGGGGGAAAAATGCACCAGTCCATCTTCTACATCAGGGGTTACCAATGTTTTCAAGCTGGGGGCCGGGTCACACTCTTTCAGACAGTTTCAAGGACTGGATGGCCATTTTGCCCTGCCTGCATGAAGGGAGTGGCCATTTTGTCTAAACAGCTTCAAAGGGGCAGCCATTTTGTTTCTCAAAAGTCCTTGGAGGGGTGGGGGCCACATGAAATGTTGCTTTGGGCTGGATCTGGCCTTAGGATGGGAACCCCTGTTCTACATAATACGGTACAGTACTTTAAAAGTTGAGCAGTCACATTGCTTTGCTTCATTGTTTCCATTTGCTGTGAATGTTTCTAACAATCAATCAAACAAATGAGTTTTCTCTTGCATAGGCTATGCTGAAGTAAGAGAGCATGCATAGCAGCACCCCATGTTTAATTTTGTTCTAAATAAATACACTGGAGATGGAAACCCAGTATTCTCAGTAGATTTTCAGTGTTAGCATCATAAAAGTGAGAGAAGATGTAAGTGGTTAATGACATGATGATTTGTGATTACATACTATTTAATGTGACCTTCATCCATGGTAATTTCATGAATACTTTTTTTTGGGATTACCTCTATATGAGATTCATGCTTCTTGTTTGCTGTCAATAACTGTAAAATTTTTCATCCATATTAATAATAGGAACAAGATGCCATACTGAACAGTTTGCTTGGCAAAGTGCTTGTATATTATGAGACAGAGGTGCCTGGCTTGTGATGGTCCATGGGGTCACAAAGGGCCAGACTTGACTATGCGACTGAACAACAAAAAAGCCAGTCTAAGCATTCGCTTTTTGCATACGTTGCCAAATGAATACTTTGATTTCTAATCATGCCATTTCCCTTTGAAAGTGTCTGACAGAGCAAACTCCTTTGATGTGAGAATGATCTACCATCAGGGGACATGGGGACAAGCTACCCAACTGGTAGGGTGGCCCTATATCTTAATTGACAGAATATGCTGTTTGTTTGAAGGGCAATGAGAGAACAGGCTAAGTTCAGCTTAAAGATATTGAGCCAGGAGAACAGGAAAGGCCTTGAAATTGCCTATCAATATTTACTGCCTGGATAACAGGCTGATACATGGGTTGCTCAGTCACTGTTTCCCACTTTTATCAGTCATAGTACCCCTGTGTGAGACAGCACAATGCAGTGAGAAACCAGAACCAGCTGTATTTCCTTTCTTGTATGACTTGATTAAATAATTCTCTCTCTTACCAGAGGACTCAAAGGGATGAACAAATACTTACTGACTCTCCAGCTTTCATTGCTTGTCCTGACAGCCAGTGGTGGAGGGGGCAGGTTTCAAGGACTTTAAAAAGACAAAAGCAAGCTGCTTCTGAGAAGATCAGTATAATGTGTAGTATGGCAGTTTGCCACTGCACTACACCAGGCCTCTGATGAAGCAGTCACTTGCCTTTAAAGCCTCATGCAATAAGAAATCTGTCAATGCTTTATTGAGCCAAATGACTCATTTGTTGCCTATTTTACTTCTTTCCCCCAGAACTGACTAACAGAGTTATTTTTGTGCAAATTCTCTGTCACAGTAGATATCACACTGATAGCAGTGGTGAGAAAGTTTACACATTTCTCTAACACCTAGGTCTGTGGCTTATGTACATTGGGTCATGTACCCTTAAGAATAAACGGGAAGACCAAAAATGAATCAGAGATTAAAGTATCTTTGCTTGCTCTGGCAAAGGCTAAGATAAGTTGTTGAACTGTGAATTACTGCTTGTGTGGTGTGTGCAAACTCTGTAAGGATAAGGAGAATCTTCATTGCAGTGCTTTGTTTCTCAAGTCATTTAGTCATCTCCACATCATCATGTGGTATGCCCACGTTCATAAATTGGCCAAAACCTTTTCCGATGGGTTTGCTCGCTTGCGCACACGGCTGAGGACCACCACAGGCTTTGATGGAAAGGAAATTAGGATGCGGGCTAGAACAATTGGAATGAATCATAAGAGCCTTGGCTGGAGGATTGCGGAGGAAACAGGGCAAAAGTAAAAAGTTGCTGACTACCGGGTAAAACTCACCCTTCTCTTTCTGGCCAAAGATTGGGGTGGGAAAACATGATGAGTCAACAGCAAGGGAAGCTAGTCGCCCGGAGCCAGGATATCTGCGCTCTGCAACAGGGTGAGAACAATGAGTTTTGCCAACTCAGACCTTAGTTAACTGTGGGTTGTTCATTATCTATAAGGAACATGTCCGGATACAGGTATTATCTTGACCACCAGAAATGCCACGAATGCATAAGCCTTCTGTAACGGGGTCACGTGTGCCTTAGGCATGTAGCCCTCGAATCAGGGTAATAAATGCACCACCCGATTTAGGTCGGGACTGGACTTTCACCACACATTCGTCTCACGTGTCCTTCCTTCCGTCCAGTCACTCCGACCTCCGTGGGCCCCTTCCGAACCAGGCAGCCCTTTCCGTGGGCCATCGGAACACATCAACTATATTATTTCTCATTATATACACCAAACACCTGTTCTGCACAGGAAAAAGACTAAAGATGAGCACATTCTAATTTGTCTGTTAGTCCTGGAAATGTGAACTAGGGCATTTTATAGTAAAATGCAAACCAAACACTTCTTTGTCTCTTTTAGAAAAGTAGAACAGTAGACACAAGAATGCCTATGACCAGGAATTATAAATAGAGCACAGAAGCAACAAAGAATTATCCACAGGAGACACCAACTGCTCCTCATGAGATGGATACTAATAAATCAGGTTAGGTTACTAGGAACGTGAGCTTACAATAAATGTCACAAATCCAATGTAAAGCCGTAAGATTCATCTGCCAAAGAGCTGTTCAAATCACCTTGCCTTTGTGAGTGTGTAGAGAAAGCTCCATAGCAAAAAAAAAAATAAAATACTACATTTTCTTTGCACATTGTGCTTTTATAGGGTCCAAGTGTCAAACTAGACATTATGTATTATGTGCATTTAACGTATTTTCCCTGCAGGGATTAGATTTCCTCAGTCATGTTCAAAAAATGCCAGGTAAACTTGTGTTTGTGTTCCAAAGATTAATCACAAAAGAAAACAATGCTAAGTGCAAAATATAAAGGTAAAAAAAAACATTGTTTACCATATGAGACAGCACCATTTTTAAATGCCAGCTAAAAGTATCATTAAATTGACTACCAAAATAGTCCCAAGTTAAATGTAATAACTATCAGAAACAGAATTCATTGTCTGGTTTTTATGAGTGGAGTTCACAAATGATATAGAGTCAAAATATTTGTGTGGAGTAAGAGATGAAGAGATAAGAGAGATTGTCAGGCAAAATGAACATCCTGTGTACTTACATGTATGTTTTAATCACTCTATTTAAATTTGATTTCCTAAGTTGAATTTGACATATGAATGATAAAAACAAGGATGAAAAAAGGGACATTGATATAACTAAAAAGCATTTTTAATATTTATTTTACCATTTTGGGTTTCTTTGGGCATGTCCTATATTGTCCATCCCTTTTCCAGTATTTTATCTTTCTGGTTTTACTGGAAGGTTCTTATGCAATTTATCATTGAAGGTAAGATGGAAGGGAAATGTAGACTTGGATGGATAAGATTTTCATGGTTACAAAACCCATGGCAATGGTTTGATATCCATTAAGTGGCTACTTGGAGATGAAAAGAATGGAGTAGAGACACCTACTCCATGATGGTCACCAACCTTCTGTGAGGAGAAGGTGCAAGATGAAGATTTCTAGGTTCAGAGTTCAGACCTAGTATCTGTCATGCTTCCATGCCACTTAACTGTAAAACTATGTAGTACTATAGTTTCCTTCTATTGCTAACAAAAGGAGATTTAACCTAAAGTGAAGCACTCACTTTGTAAAATTATTTTACTTATTTACTTATTTATTTATTTATATTTGTATCCTGCTCTTCTTGCGCATGCGCCACCCAGAGCGGCTAACAACATATACATAGGATAGTACATACAATCATAAAAACATGTAAAAATCCAGCCCAGACCCTCCCCAACCCATTAAGACAAAAATAAAAAAAGTATAAAAGCTAACAGCTAAAACCATACAAAAATGTATAAAAACAGCTACATAAAAACATCTGACAGCTCCAGCAATGCTATGTAATATTGGACAGCTAGACTAGCCAGCAGACCTGGGCCGTACCACAGGATGGGTCCCAGACCCGCTAGCACAGCCAGGTCTTGAGAGCCTTCCAAAAAGGGAGCAGTTCCATCTGGAGGCACACTTCCGATGGTAAGAGGTTCCACAGGGCTGGATCAGACACAGAGAAGGCTCTTCCCCTGGTCCCAGCCAGATGTGCTACTCTTGTCGACGGGACCACCACAGAGCCTCTACGGTCTCCCCTCGTAGGATGGGTAGAATGCCTTGGGGAGATGTGGTCCCATAAGTAACCCAGTCCACTGCCATGAAAGGCTTTAAAGGTCAAAATCAGCACCTTGAATTGCACCCGGAGGCACACTGGAAACCAGTGCAGCTCCTGAAGCAGCGGTGATGCGTGAGCATAACGCCCCCATCCCATCACCACCTGGGCAGCCGCATTCTAGACTAGCTGAAGCCTCCAAATGGTCGACAAAGGCAGCCCCATGTAAAGCACATTACAATAATCCAATCTGGAGGTGACCAGAGCATGAGTGAGCCCCGCCTGTTGGCTTATAAATAAAGCCTCCCCATCTTTTTAAGTTTTAGTTTTTAATAGGTGGGTGGGTATGTTGGGGTTTTAATTGTTTTTAATATGTATGTTTTAATCCTGTTGTAAGCCGTCCTGAGTCGGGTTCGCCTGTTTGGACGGCATAGAAATTTGAATTATAAATAAATAAATAAAATAAGCAAGGTGTCCCGGTCCAGGAGCGGGAGTAATTGGTAGATAATACGAAGTTGTGCAAATGCCCTCTGGCCACGACTGCCACCTGCTCATCGAGCAATAGTAAAATTATCCCCAAAGTACTGGTTTATGTTTTCTACTAAGATCGTGGAAAGCTTCTGAGTCTGCTTTTCAAGCCCGAATCATAGAAATTGCATTCGAAGGCAAAGCCAAATGCTAACTTTAAGCAAATTGCCTACCATCCACCTGTGTGACTGTCTCCTTTTCTTTTACCATGCAATAGAAGGCAATTGAAGCCAAGATAATTAATTTGCTACATCAAATTTAAAAAAACTTGTACTTGTACTAAGCATGGCAGTTGTTCATACATACCCCAATCTAACATCACAGTATGAAGAAAAAGCAATATAATAGTATAACAGTAATAGCCACTCTTACAAGAATGTATCCTCAAGCACCTTAAGGACTAAGAAATGTATTCCGGTGTAAGATTTCATGGTCTTTATGGAAGTATTTTAGAGCACTCAAGAAACTTTACATCTATTATTTCAGAGTTTTACTGTAGCTGCTTTTATAATAGGTCAGAGCTCAACCAAAGCCACCTAGTGGGTTAACAACTAAGAAAACATTTGAACTAGAAATTTATAGCTCTGTTTTGCATAACACCATGTATAGATATTGCATAAAGTGTAATGGCAGTTATAAAAACCAGCTGAGATAAAGCAGCTATTTCTATGATTCCAGTCTCCATTTATTCTTACCAATTTTTCATGCCCTGTCTGTTAGCCTTGTGGATTTTGCCATCCTACTTTACTTAATTATTTCTACTGCCATACTTTCAATTTAGTTAACTTTCACAGTAGTTATTTTTAAACATAACATCTTGCCTATCCATAGGCTATGATCCTGTACTTATCTGGGACTAAATGATGCTAAATACAAGTAAGCTTCTCAGTCAACCCGAATATTATTATATAGTGCTACTATTTCTAAGATCTATGTGCTTTAATCAATTACTCTAATAGCATTTCTTTCCACTGCAAAACCAATTCGTGAAGTGAAGTAGGCAATTAACATTTTCTTCACACTGTAGTTAAACTTCTATTGCATTTCCCCCCCAACATAGAAGTATTTCACTTCTGCAGAATTGCCTGAGAACGAACAAGAGAGTATCATTTAAACTGCCATTTTTGGGTATACTCAAACATAAGTAAGGTTAAAGTTAAAGGTTTCTCTTGCTCGAAAGCCAGTCGTATCCGACACTAGGGTTCAGTGCTTATCTCTGTTTCAAAGCCGAAGAGCCAGCATTGTCTGCTTCTGCAGACATTTCCGTGGTCATGTGGCAGGCATGACTAGACACTGAACGCTGTTACCTTTCCACCAAAGTGGTCCCTATTTATCTACTTGCAATTTCTTGCTTTCAAACTGCTAGGTTGGCGGGAGCTGGGACAAAGCCGGGAGCTCATTCCGTCCTGCAGTACTCGGGAATCGAACTGCTGAATAAAAATATTCAAATTCAAATTTATGTGGGATAATTTAAAAAAAGATGAAAAACCTAACTTTACCAAGGAGCACTTCCTCCCATATCACTCATGAATTCTTCTTCTTCTTGTGCTGTATCCAATTCCGAATATTGGTGATCAGCCATGCAGATTGTCCTGACAATATTATGCAGCGGCCTTCCTTTTGCATTCTGCATTGCAGCATGACACCCATACCACTGATCCAGTTCCACTTTCTGGTTCTGACCCCTTTTGGTATGCAAAGTCCACCTCAGCCCCAGGCCAGAGTTGATAAAGCTGCTGCCCTCTAACAAGATGGATTCAAGTGGGATTCAATCCACTTGGGGACCATAACCCTTCCCTGTGGACTTCTGCACCCAAGGCCATTAGCCCTCAGGGTGGTCAGGATAGTTAACTGCTGCCTGACGATCAGCATTGAGTTGCTGGCAGTATGATCTACTTTATTGCCATAGCAGGATAACCTAGACAGATGAGAACTCACCCCAAGGTTTTTGACCCGTGCTACGGGAGCAGACCGTAGGGGCTCCCTAGTGGTTCCATTAGCCAGGGAGGTACATCACACTGGGACCATGAGGTATCTGCTTCTGCCCTATGGAACCTCTGCCTCCAGGCAGAGTTGCTTCCCTTCAGGAAGGCCTTAAAAATGTGGCTATGCCAGCAGGTGTGGGGTACAACTGGTACCACAACACAGCCCTGCTGGCTTATTTAGCCCTGCCCAGAGTTCTTATTTACTCCTGCCCAGGTGTCCTTCTTTTTAAGGGGATTGGGGAGGTTTTATAAATGTTTTTAGATAATTCTATAGTATTTGGTTTTAATTAGCATTGGGTATAGGTTTTCACTGACGTTGTGAGCCACCCTGGGTTGCTTAGGCGAAAAGGTGGTTATAGAAATCCAATAAATAAATAAATAAATAAATTTCGTGATTTTTAAAAATTAACTCATGAATTAAGATAATTTTAAAAAATCAGAAGAACTTGTCCATTTATAAAATAAGTCTATGTTTCATTTACAAAACTAAATCATTCTATCTATACTGGCTATTGCCCATTCATAACATAAGTCAGTGCTTCAAAATGGAAGATTCTTTGTTGAATTTTGAGGGAGGCACAGCTGCTGGAGAAATCAAAGAAATTGTTGCCGCAGGGTAGTGTCCTGGCATGATCATTTTTTAACACTTACACAAATTATCTCAAATGCCAGGAGTTACATCTATGGTGATGATCTTGCTTTGACAGTCCATTGAACACTGACTAGTCTCTGCATTAGATGATCTTTCTTTATATTATAAAAAAAATATATATTATAATATATTAATATATGAGTCAACTGGCTAAATATAATCTGTGTTTTCCATTTGAAGAACAGAGAAGCTAAAAGAAAGCTCCAAGTTACCTGGGAAGGATTGCCCATCCCTGGTTGTGCAAAGAAGAGCACCATTGGTGAACTTTGGAGGCTTCCCCATAAATCTGAGGAACTGGTTAGAAACCTATGTGCTGTGGAGTATGGCCTGACTTTGAACCATTCTGGAAATGGAAGAAATCTATTTCCCCAAGCCAATGATGTTAGAGTCAGACTGTTTGATCCATAAAATATATTATCTCCTCATTGAGAGAGATGGGAGGATACAATCACATGGCCTTTCCCTTTTCACTTTGCCACTAGAAAATTACCAATAACAGGCTGTGGGCAGAGGTCATGATTTATGAATTGGCAGCAATTCTGTTTCAATTCATTGTTTGCTGGGTTCTGCCAAGGCCTAAATAACCCTGAAATGGATACAACTAGATAGCAAAGAAGAAATTGTCCTTAGCTATAAAATTGCCTTCTCAGATATTGACTATTCCATGTAGTGATGATCTTGGATCAGTGTCCAAAGTTAACAAGGAAGGGGCTATGTAAGAAAAACTGCTTCAAAATAGGAAGAGGAAATATTTTGTTAATTTCCCAACATTTTGCCAGATTGAATGATGATGCATTGAAGCATCTGGCACAGGTCTAAAGCACCTTGTAAATCTCCCATGCTTGCAGAAAGTTGCCAGAGAAATATTGATGCAGATGAGGACTTCCATATTGTTTATTATGAACGTTAAGGCCAACTTGGCCTGTCAGGAATGTAGCATTATATATTTTAAAACAGAAACACTGACATCTCAAAGCACAGGCAAGGGCTGCCAGGATGGGCGGAGCAGTAATCCCTGACCAGCTATATGGTTCAGGTCCATTCGAATCCGTTGATGCGCAGACCGCCTTGCCAATCGCCACCCTTCACTTGGCAGCTTAGACACCCTTTAGGGCTTATCTCAAGGTCCCAGCAGCTGGAAAAGCAGCCAAAAATTACACAGCAGTCACACAGGGTGCCCAGGAGTCCTACATGGACTTTATCAATAGACTGGAGGAAGCAGTCAGTAGACAGATTGACAATGAGCAAGCCCAACAGGAGCTCATGATGAAAGTGGTGAAAGACAACGCCAACCTTGACTGCCGTAAGATCTTGCAGTCACTGGGCAATCGTCCCGATCTGACTCTCACGGACATGATTAGGGCTTGTGCCGACGTTGGTACAGATTCCTACAAAATGGGTCTGTTAGCAGCGGCGGTACAAGGCGGTAGGAAACCCAAGAACAGGACCAAAGGAGCATGTCACAATTGTGGCAATTGTGACATTTTGCTAGAGAATGCCAATCCAACAAGGGCAACGGCCAACACACTGGCCATCCCAAGGCTCCGACCACCCCATGTCCAAGGTGCAATAAAGGCTTCCACTGGGCCAGGAACTGCCCAAACTTGGGAAACCGGAGTTCGGGCTTGTCTCTGGCCCCGGTCCAAACAGAGACCTCAGTCACTCTGGGAGAGCCAGAGCTGGATTAAATTCTGGTCACATTCCCTGCATTCCGGAGGCGCAGGCCAGCCCTAGAGGCAGTGCGGGGCTGGATTTGACTTGCCAGTCAGAAGTCACATGTGACTTGCCAGGCACAGTCTATCTAGTCGATTCCCAGTACATGGGACCCCTGCCTAAAGACTACATAGGTTTAGTTTTGCCCCATAGTATTGCAGGAACGTGAGGAATTCTAGTAATTCCGGGAGTCATTGACTCCAATTTTTCGGGTGTACTCCTGGTTCAACTCTGGACACACCTACCTCCTACCATTCACAAGGGAGACATGTTAGCGCAACTGATCATGGTTCCTTGTCACTCATGAGCAGGCAGCCAGGAAAGGCTCAGGGACAGCTCAGAGTCTGGGTCGGAAGACCGCTTGAGCACAGAAGGGGCAGTGCAAGGATACCAGGTCTTAGCAGCAGTGGAAACCAACATAGAGTGGAAGCGGCAGCCAGTCATAAAGGTATTTTTAAATAAAAAACCTTTTGACGGGTTATTAGACAATGAAGCTGATGTCAGTGTGGTCAGCCAGAGTCAGTGGCCGCGTGAGTGGGCTCTCGAGCCGGTCTCTGATGTGTGTGGGGTAGGCGGTGTTCAAGAAGCATTTAAAAGCCAAGATTGGGTAGAAGTCACGATCCCCAAAGATGATGGCACAGCCGTCATCCGGCCTCACATTTTGGACATGCACGTCAACCTTTGGGGGTGAGACATTCTGCAGCAGTACCGTGCCACTCTTACCTTCGGGTAATGGCTCTACCGCTTAAATGGCTTACCAACACGCCAGTCTGGGTAGAACAATGGCCGGTAGTAGGGGAGAAATTAGTTGCCCTGAAACAGCTGGTAAAAGAACAGCTAGACGCAGGACATATAGAATGGTCCACCAGTACTTGGAATTCACCCATGTTTGTTATCAAGAAAAAGTCAGGGAAGTGGCGACTCCTTCACGATCTCAGAGAGATCAATAAATGTATCCAGCCAATGGGTCCGCTTCAATGCGGCATCCCGAATCCAAACATGATCCCCGAGGGTTGGGAGATCTTGGTCGTAGACTTAAAAGACTGTTTTTATACCATTCCCTTAGATGCTAGGGATCGGGAAAGGTTCGCTTTTACAGTGCCAGTCGTGAACCACAGAGAGCCTATGCAATGTTACGCGTGGAAATATTTGCCACAGGGGATGCTCAACTCGCCCACCCTGTGCCAAATTTACGTTCACAACGCACTGGAAAAGTTCTGAAACCTTCACCCCACAGTCTTAGTGTGCCATTTCATGGATGATATCCTGGTCGCAGTGCCGCAACTCGGCAGTGAAATGTTTAAAAACCTCCAGGGCACTCTGGGGGAAAAAGGGTTACTAATTGCCCTAGAGAAAGTTCAGAGAACCGAGCCATTTTCATACTTGGGCCATCGGCTTCTCCATTCTTTCGCAGCACCAGTTTTGCCACAGATCAACTTAAAAGATTCAGTCACCCTTGTAGAATTGCAACAGATTCTGGGGAATATCAATTGGGCCAGACTGTATTTCAGACTAGATACGGATCTTCTGAAGCAGCTCTTCTTGTTGCTAACGCTAGGTAAGCAGCTGACAGACCAGATACACATTCCTCGAGAGGCGTGCTTGGCTCTCGAAAAGGTCAACCAAGTTCTCAGCCAGAGATGGGTGGACAGGATTAGTCAGGGGCCATATGCTCCCGTTCTAAACCTGTACATCGTCCGGACTGGATCCATGTTTACCAGGGCCCTAGGGGTGGACTCCGAGCAGGGGGGAGGAGTATCATGGAATGGGTGTATTTACCACACACCTCTTCCCGAAACATCGTTCCTCCACAGGAACTGGTCTCCGCGGTGATTTACTGAGGAAGGCTGAGAGCTAGGGATATCTCAGGGCATGATTTAGCAAAAATCGTGGTCCCATTCACAAAAGAGCAGATTCAGCAACTGATGCAGCTCGGTGATTCACTTCCGATTGCATTGGAAGGATTCACTGGATGTTTGGCATACCATTTGCCAAAAGACCCCAGACTTGTCTCACTTCAAACGCAGACAGTCAGTTTGTGTGAGTTAATGTCACTGGTTCCACTTCAGGGGGCTAGGACAGTTTTCACTGATGGGGGTCGTACATATGGTGTTCTTACTTGGCAGGAGGGACAGGCTTGGCGCACACTTCTAACTCTTCCGCAGAAATCTGCACAGCGGGTAGAATTAGCAGCTGTGAACCTCGCTTTGCGCACCTTTGCCAAAGAACGCTTGAACATAATTACTGACAGCCAGTATGTTAGGAATTTGCTTCACAGTCTACCGGGAGCATACATTACTCCTGCGATAGACAAGAATTTGTTAAGTCTTTTTCTCCCAACTCAATTTCACTTGCGGAACCACGCCGAAGCGCTCTATATCGCCCACATCAGAAGCCACCAGGACTTCCCTGGTCCAATTTCTGCGGGCAATAGCAGAGCGGATGTGGCCGCAAAGGAAATTCAGCAACGGTCAGTCTTGGGAGTCTTCATGACTCCAATTCAAAGTCATGCATTCTTCCATCAAAATGCCAAAGCACTCGCACGGCAGTTCAACCTGCCACTTTCCCAAGCCCAGGGCATAGTCCATTCCTGTCCACATTGTGCTGGGATGGTAGGGGGGCCCTCATGGGGGGTCAACCCACAAGGGACAGAGGCTAACCAGGTGTGGCAGATGGACATCACACATGTTCCGCAGTTTGGCAGATGGCAGTACATGCACGTTTGCATTGATACTTTTTCACAGTTTGTTTGGGCTACGGCACAGAAGGGGGAAATGGCTTCCCATGTGGAGCAGCATCTCCTTTCCTGCTTCGCAGCCATGGGCAAACCACAGCACATGAAAACCAACAACAGTCCGGCTTATAGCTCCAGGCAGCTAGCCACCTTCTTGGCCACCTGGGACATTAAGCACACCTTTGGCGTTCCGTACAATCCGCAAGGGCAAGCGATTGTGGAACGGGTCAATCGGATGCTCAAGTCCTACATTGACAAACAAACAGAAAGGGGGGAACCACCAGCCCTCCCCAAAAATCAGGGTCAGGCACAACATTGTCTGAACAAGGTATTGTTTACGTACAATCACCTTAATGTTTTTTCAGATTACATTCTGCAGGAGAAGCACTTCCGTCGCACGGAGGCTCTCCCGCAGCTGATGGTGCATTACCGAGTGCCACCGGATCCTTCTTGGAAGGGCCCCGGCGCCACTCATAACATGGGGAAGAGGGTATGTGGCAATCATGTCTCCTACAGGCGTTATCTGGATTCCAGCTTGGTGTGTCAAGCCTCACTTTGAGTCCAATGGCGTGGACCCAGGCAGTTCCGGACCCAATCCTGGAGATGGAAGAATTAACCCTTATGGGGAGAGCTAAGTGGAGGAGGTGACGACAGCAGATGACAGCATCGAAGATGACCTGGGGGATGGCCAAGTCCCTGTGCCAGGAGGCGGCGGACGCCGTTCGGCGGGAGGACAAGGAGCCGACGCCAGAGAACATCTTGATTGCAGCCTTTTCCCTTATTACAGCTAATTCCATGATGACCACCATCATCTTGATCCTTTCCCTGCTTGCGGGGGGAGGCGTTCAAGCAGCTTCACTGGAAGCCAACAACCTGATGCCAGGCGGAAATCTCTCTGCCCGGCTGCAGTACGATGTTTGGGAAAGATTGGCGAACCTCGTCAATCAGTCCAATTTTTGCCTGAGGCAGACCACCGCTTCTGCCTCTATTCTGAGTACTTGTCTCATCCCAGTGTGTCACTCCCCAGATGCGCACATCAGGAATGGTGACTGGTTGGTGAAGCGGATATTTGGTCCATTTTACAAGACTGCCTTTTCAACATACGCGCATTGGGGAACTCAAGTCACGAAAGTCTTACCGGCTGATGCGGCCACTCTCTACACTCCCCGAGTGGCGGTCAGCCCGAACTCTACTTGTGCTCGTATGACCGGCTGTTCCACGGTAGAAGGGCCACAGCGCTGTTGCCTCGACCCCGGCAGCAGCAATTGGACTTGTAATAACCCAGAGACTATTAATTCAATGTATGCTCATGTTACCGTGCCTTCAGGATGTTTTTTTTTTACATGTAACCAGTATACTTGGAACTACATTCCTGCAAATGTATCTGATTCCCTTTGCTGTATCAGTCATTTGGCATTGTTGCTTCCCACTAGAGACATGGTTGCTCCAAGCATAAATGTACCTTCACACATACGGCACGCTCGTGCCACCCAGTTAGACAGTTCATGCGATAGCAACATCAGAATTCTGAGTAAAGCTGAGCATGTTCCATTAGCAGTCAGCTTGTTTGGCGTGCCAGGCTTAGCCGTAGGCAATGCTCGGAGAATTGGTCAATTGGCTTGCACTTTGGCAAAAGCCATTAACCACACCTCCTCGGCGATAGCGCTGCTTAATCAGGAGCAGACGGAGCTTCGCCATGCCATACTTGATAATCGAGCAGCTATCGATTACCTCTTACTGTTACATCATTTGGGTTGCGAGTCTGTCCATGGCATGTGTTGCTTTAACCTCACGGACAACTCGCGTAAGGTACAGAGTCAACTCACAGACCTCCATACCTTGGTTAAAAACATCAAGGAAGATGCTACGTGGGCGTGGTGGAATTCATTATGGTCTTGGTTCCCGTGGGGTTGGCTACAAACGACACTCAAGGTGATTGAGGGGGTGATAATACTGGGAACGACTGTGTGTTGTTTAATGCAATGTATTCCCTCGCTGATGTCAAGATGTCCCCCATGGAGAGAACCCCGGAATGTCCTCACTCCTCGTCAGCTGATGCCGCTCCTACGTCGAGCCATCTGTCAGGTCCAACTAAACAAATAAAGGGGGAGTGTGGGATCCACGCACACAATTGGTATACTGGCCCTGACAGAACCCCAGTGATGGGTGATCACCTCGTTGCCAGGGGTTCCTGAAGGGACAGTAATTGGGGGAGCGGAATATTAGATAGAGTTTAATTCATCAATAGCTGATCTGACAAACTGCTCGGTCAACAGAGAGCTAATGACTAACGTGTTAGGTGCGTAATAGGCAATCTCGTGCCTGCGGATTGCCTTAAACCCTAGAACCAATACCAGACACATGTTTACCCCGGATAACACAGAACAATGTATTTCCCCTGCCGTTAATTAAGTTATTTAATTAACTTCCCCTGTAGACTTCCCCAATTAACTTGTGTAAACACGGGGTGTGAGTTCTGCAGATCGCGATGCTTTTACATGCAGCCTGTACATGATAAATACTAATGATTTGCCTTCATTAAATCACTGGTCTTCACTCCATCTTGCCTCATGTCTCATTGCTTGACCAGTCTCCTCTGGGACCCAACAGCCACTTCGCGGTTCCGATCCAGCTTGCGCAACCCGCTTCATGGCCCAGATCCAACACCCGCCTTCCTGTCAGTGTCTTAGCCACTTGAGCCACTGTAGGGATTATTCATTCATTCATTCATACTGCCAAACACCAAACAATAGGTTTTGATTAATATTTTCCATCCCCAAGATGTGTTCTCTGTTGATGTTTATTTATAATTTGGGGTGTGTGTGTATTATTTTTTGTTGTAAATTATTATTGTTATAAATTATTATTTATAATTTGTTCAGTTTGTTTATTCTTTTTGTTTAATTTCTTATTGTATAGATTTTTAAAATGTGTTGTTAGCTGTCCAGAGTTGGAGAATATCCCAGAAGGTCAATAAATTTATTTATTCAAAGTTCATCGCCCAGTAGATTTAGCAAAACGTATTTCTATTTAATATTTGTTTGGCTCATAAATGAGCTTCAGAATGCAGACAAAATATTATCAAATATGTATATGTTTCCCCTTCCCTGTTCATAATGATATCTAGGTTTGCTTCCCTATAAATGTATATTTAAATCAAATTCTGCTACAGAATTTAAAATGGATATTTTCTTATTTTTAAGAAAATTTTGACTTTAGATTTTACTGCCAATGGAGGAAGGAGTGAGGGTGTGAATTTTGGCACTTTCAATTTGCAAAAAATCATCTCCAGATGGGAAGTTGGGTCAGAGACTCCATGGAAATTTTCAGGGGCCATGAAAGAATGCAGGGGAAGAGAGAATCAGCAAATATCCCTCCCTCCTTAGTTATTTGGATCTCCTTGCTGGTTCAAGTGTATTTTTGATGATTAAAGGGAATCTGTACCCCTTCACTCCACAGAAGACTCAGACATCAGTGTTGGTTGAAAACTAGGGCCACCTTTATTAAACTCTGGAACCAGACAATTACTCCATCAGAAATGGGTCTTCAGCAGGAGTCTTCGCAGTTTGGTCTGGTTAGTCCCTCTGAACAATACCCATCCCCTGGCCTGGAGGGCCAAGTCCACCTTTGGACTCCCCTCTCTTCTGCGGCCGACCATTATACCTCACCCTGGAACAACTTGTTGATCAAACATAAACTCCATTGCATGATCCTGGGCCCTTAGGCGATCCTATTGACTGCACTGCTCACCAAGGTGACCTAAGAACACTGCTCCCAACCAAAAGACAACAACTCAATTCACCTTCTGTGCATAACAGGACAGGCGAAAAACCCACATTACAGGTGAATCTAGGTCTGAGCCAAAAAATCCTTTCTGGCCCCGAAGCGACCAGCTAAAACTCAGCATGCAGTTCGGGGAAGGTGGAAGGGTTGCTGTGAAGTCTGAACAGGATGCCCAATGCTTTTGAGAAACACCAACATTTATGTTAGTCTTAAACTACACCCAATCACCCCATGCAACCCTGATTGGCCCTGTCTGGTGGTCTGATTTCATCTTCTGAGTGAGGATTGGCAAAGGGCATTCTGCTTGGTGCAATTTGCATGGGCGAATGCTACCCTCCTGTTAACAGAACACAAAGTATGCTAGTGAATATAGGCAAACGTTTAAATTGTGAGAAGTCTGAGATTCAGAAGGGACGCAGGGAAGGAAATAGAAAACATCATCAAGTGTAAGAAGGTGTCATTGGAGACCAAGAATAAGATCATCCACACTCTTCTATTACCAGACATGATGTCGCGTGTGAGAGAAAACTGGATAGTAAAGAAAGCTGACAGGAAAAAAAATATGTTTGGTTTGAAATAGGGTGCTGGTGGAAGCTTTGCTGGTGCTCTGAACTGCCAGAAACACAAAGAAGTGAATCCTATAGTAAGTCTAGCTTGAACTGTCTCTGGAGGCAAAAAGATGACGCTGAGGCTCTCATACTTGGATACATCATGAGAAGGCAGGATTCTCTGGAAAAGAAAATAAAGCTGGGAAAGGTTTAAGACAGCAGGAAATAAGGATGAGCAAATACAGGTGGACCGATGGCCGCCCTAAAGGAAGCTGTAGGCTTGAATTTGCAAGAGCTGAGCAGGATTGTTGAGGGCAGAACATTTTGGAGATTACTCATTTGTAGGTTTGCCATAAATTGGAGGTGACCTAACAGCACATAACAACAACTGCAAATGTGCATGAAGGATACTTTAATAATGGAGTAGCAGTCTTTTTCTCAAATATATATACTGTATATAGAGAAAATCTTAACTCCAACTGGCATATGACACTTACAACTGACACAGGAGAAAACATTGAATCTTCCTGAGAAGTCTGCAACCATCTGCTTGCTCTGGGATCACATGGTCAACTTGATGGCAGAATGGAAAGCAATCTGTCTTGAAATTATGGGGTTTTGCCCTTTAAATGATGGTGTCCTTCCCATTGAACTCAAGAAAAGCTGTAACAGAAAAAAAAGGAAAACATGGATGGCTTTCAAAGCCCTTTTTAAAAAGTGGAATTCAATGAGCTGAATCCAAATGTACTTATGTAACCATTATGTTACATATGCACAAAAATCTGTGAGTGTAAATGCACTGAGAAGAAGCCAGAAATTGGTAGATTTTTTTGCTACAGGCAACTCTTCTTTTACCCTTACTTTTTCTGAAGTAAGCATGCCTCCCTGTATTATATACACTTCCCATAGCTCTTGTCCACTCACCCATTTATAAAATCTATTTCACTTGTGGGTACAGAGAAGGTTGTATTTATTTTTATCCTTTATAAATTTTATACCCTGCCTTCACTGCAGTGGCTCAAGTGGCTAAGATGCTGACTGGGAGGCGGAAGGTCAGCAGTTTGATTCCCAAGTACTGCAGGATGGAATGAGCTCCTGTCTTTGTTCCAGCTCCTGCCAACCTAGCAGTTCGAAAGCAAGAAACTGCAGGTAGATAGAAAGGTACCACTTTGGTGGGAAGGAAACAATGTTCTGTGCGCTCCGGTGTCTAGTCATGCCTGCCACATGCCCACGGAAATGTCTGCAGAAGCAGTCAGTGCTGGCTCTTAGGTTTTGAAACAGAGATGAGCACAGAACCTTAGAGTCGGATACGACTGGCTTTCGAGCAAGGGAAACCTTACCTTTACTTTACCTCACTTAAAAAATATCCAAGGTGGCTAACAACAGTAAAATTAAAATCTTAAAAATATATATCCAGTTTATGAAAGTGAGATACTGTGCACCTGTATCCATAACTCACAATACCAGGAAATGGTCCAATATTTTCTGCAAAATATAGCACCCGCATTACCAGCAAGAAAAAGAATGCCAAGCTTTAAGTAGAAAACGGCAGCCTGAATGTTTACAACACCAATGGCGGCAGTCAGGATGGACTACTGCAGGGGTCCCCAACCTTTTTTGCACTACAGACTGGTTTCATGCTAAACAATTATTCCACTGACTGGTAAGTAGGGGTGGTGGGATTGGATGGTGCAAGCACATAACAAAACATTGCACACAGGCAGGGGATGTAGCCCCACCATAGTTAAGCAATGTGGAGGAGGGACCTGGTCACTTGCGTATCTGCTGTGTCTGAAGCCCATGCTCTCACTCCGCTCACTTGGCAGACCCGACGGAGCATGTTGAGGGCAGAAGGCTGCCATTGGGGCTCCCATCACTATCTACCCTTGTGGCCCAGTTCAGGACAGCCCATGACACAGTATTGGTGTGTGGCCTCGTGGTTGTGGACCCCTGGTCTACCGGATATCCTCTTGTGCTCACTTACATTCACATAAGCTGGGGGAAATCCCAGAAGCTGACTCCTTTTTACATCTGTTAACCATTTCTCACCCAAACAAAGAGCAATTGTCAGGGCTATTTTTTCAACAAGTTTGCCATGCTATGAGATTATGCCTTTTTTGGAGGACTGTAGTCACTCCATTTCTTTAGCAAAGGCTTTCTTTTACTCTTCCAGCTTCTTTCAGTTTGGCCTATTTAGTTTGAAGCTTCCCTGATATTTCCCTTGGCCTTCCCTCCGCACCAGCTCTTTGCTGAAGCCACTCTTTGTGGCAAGGCTATTTCATGCATGCTCACTGTCATAAGAAATCACTGTTCCTCCCATCTGACTGGCAAAAAAGCACTATGTAGATATCTAGAGGAAATGTGAAATACCTAGTAATGAAGAATGTCACACGCAGGAACCGTCTTGCAGGGAGATAATGTCTGTTCCTTATAACTCAGGAAGGTAAAGGTCACCCTTGCTTGAAAGCCAGTCATAGCTGACTCTAGGGTTCATCTCTGTTTATAGCTAAAGAGCCAGCACTGTCTGCATTTGCAGACATTTCCGAGGACATGTGGCAGACATGCCTTAACACTGGAGTGCACGGAACACTGGACACATGGCAGGAGCTGAGACAGAGATGGGAGCTCACTCAGTTGTGCAATACTCAGACCTTCCAGTCATTGTGTTCAGCATCTTAACCACTTGAGCCACCACAATCCCTAACTCAGGAAGACCAGACATTTATTTGTAATAACAATGAGGAGTTAGCAGGAGAGGATCTGCCTAGCAATACTCAGGACTTTGACTTGTTCCTTCAGGCTATGTTTTCCTTGCAGAAAGACATTAAAGGCCATCTAAGAGCAAGCATGGGACCATCCAGGGTGAATGGCCAATTGCTATAGAAAAGAGAAGGAAGGTGTCTGTCATGGATGTCTCTTGAGGGAGCAAGTTGGGGCCTAGAGTTTGGATTGGATTTTGTTAAAGGGAATTTTATACTCATTTTAGTTCTTGATCACTTGAGCTGTAACCTACCATGATAAATTTATTAAACATTTTGCTTTTAATAAGGTAAAAGGAGAGACTACAGCATATTTTGCAAGCTTTTTTCCATTTTCTGGAACAGAAGTGTACATTTATTTTTGTGCATTTTGTGTGTGCTTTTACTAAGGCAAGTTTTTAAGATATGGTTCTTCCACAGACTATGGAATATTTATGCAGGCACTTTGTCTTCCAGATCAGTCACTTCCAAATAAAGAAACCTGAGCTGACTTTCAGTGTATGCCTTACTAGGAATGCCAGCTAGATCAGCTATTGGATGGCATTTATAGTGGTACTATGGAATTTCTTCTGAATGTGAATAAAAGCAAGTAGTGTTTGTCTTTTTTGGGAACTATCTCTTTTCCTGTTTCCTGGTCCTTTATGGCAGAGGAGGAGGAGAAGGAGAAGGAGGAAGAGGAGGAGGAGGAGGAGAAGAAGAGATGATTAAATGATTTCTGAGTTTCTGAGCACATCTATGTTTTCCTCCTGATGACCAATCACAAAGCCAACTCCATTCAAATGCAAACTACAGGTTGCCTGAAGAGCTTACCTTATGCTGGTAACATGCTATCTGTAGCATACACTTCAACCCTCAGATGCATAAATAACTTATCTCTCAGTCATTTTGTGACCTTGAATTTAGGAGGTAATAGCATGGTGCAAAGCAGGCAGCTTTCTAGCTCTGTTTACGTAAATTCCACCTGCCAGCTGAGTTTCACTTCAAAGATAATTGTCCCAAGCTTCAGTCTTGGTTTTAAAGGCATTGTGTTATGAGTTTATAAACTATCCATAATTTGTCACATTAAAGTGTTCATTTTATGAGCTTACCATCTGTTTGCGTTGTGTTCTTGTGGAAAGATCATGATTCTCAAGAGGAATGGGTACAATAAAAGACAACATTTTACCTTCCTTTTGAGTCCACAATGTGGGTTTGCTAAAACAACCTTGTGAGGCTATATGGAGCTCTAAGGCAGGGTTTCCCAATCTACAGCCGATGGGCCGGACCTGGCCTGCAGCACCATTTCATGAGGTCCATGTCACTGCTGCCACCGCCACCGGAAGCAGAAGCAGACACATTTAGGAGTGCCGTAAAAGCACCTGCGGCTGTCATAAATGCATTTACAACTGCCATAAATGCACCTGTGGCTGTCATAAACATGCTTATGACAAACGCAGATACGGTTTACGGCAGCATTTATGGTGGGGGGAAACCACCAGTCTGGCCTGCTCAACTGTCTGAGGGGGCATGGTCTGGCCCACGGATTTAAAAGGTTGAGAACCCCTGCTCTAAGTAAATACACTACAACCTTTGCACTAAAGGAATGGTGGGGTATTTTCTTTTCAAAATCTTGTTTAGTTCCTCAATATTTTTATCTCTTACAACAAAAACTGCAGTAATTGTCAACACACGCAACCGTGTTTCTGCCATAGTTTAACTTCAATGTTTTAAAATCAGTTATTGTCATCCTCACTGATTATTGTTGTGAGTAAAGTGTGACAACTAGACTATCTCATGGTAATGGAACAACCCACCAGCCTTAACTTTTTAATGCAACAAGTAATGCTACCATTGCATTGTTATTGTTAGCCCTCCATTAAACAGGTTGGCTGACAGATTTTGCTCTATTTTAACACTGTGCAGCAGGTTACCTTATTGTTGCTTCTTATATTAAATTATTTAAGATGTGCAGGGAAGGATTATATGTGAGATTATGTCTTCTCCAACAAATATACAAGCCATGGAATGGGGAAGGCAGCAGCTTATGTTTCCTGGAGTGATCAGAGCATCCTTTCTCTCTGCTAAGGGGATGCACTAGGCAGAGTATTTGTTCAAGTAGCAAACAGAACAATACTACACTGGGCAAAAAATACTACATGGACTGACTTGCTATCTATACCTATAAGAAGGGGGTTGGGATGTGCATGTGCAGAATGCGTGTCCACACACATCCAGCCTATCCCGTAATGCACCGGCCACACTTAGCTTTTGTCCTTGACAACATCGCTGCAAGGGTCCAGAAGCTGAGAGTGGGGCCAATGCCTCACGAACACAGAAAAACTAAAAAACTATGCTTCCTAGCATCCTCCAAGCTGCGGCATGGCTCAGTCAATCAGGCAGGAGGACACAAGTGCGGAGGAGGCGGGACAGCCAGCACATGCCCCAAAAAAATGAGCAACGTGCCCTCTGTTCAGCCTCCATGGAAGGACAAGGCCGAAAGCGGCGCTCTGTTCTGCTCTCGCCTCCTGGGGGGAAGCGAACACCTAACCCCAGGGGCCAGGGACCAAAAGCATGGCTGCCTTCAGCTCCTGCCTACCAGGAGAAGTGAAACACTTCCCCATGAGGCGAGGGCAGAGAACGGTGCTCCGTTCTTCCCTCGCCACACAGAGGAAAGGGAGCACCAACCTGGGGGGGGGGGAGGGAAGCATGGCTGCCTTCAGCCCCCACCTACTGGGAGAAGTAAACCAAGCAAACAGGCTGATGTCCATCAGGGAAGGCGCCTTTCTTGCCCCTCCTCCACACAGGTTCGAAGCTGGCCTCAAACCAACTTGGAGGAAAAACCAATGCAACAGGTGGGTGTCCAACAGGGAAGGTGCCTTCCCTGCTGGGCACCTGCCTATCTCCCTTCAAAATAAGCCATCCCCCCAAAAAAACCACCCAACCATAAAAACACAAAATCAATACCTGCCCTGCAAGGCTGGGCAAAATAGCTAGTATCAGAATATATCCCTTGAGAAGAAAACTTAAGTGTCTCATATAGAAGAAAAAGATCTCAGATGATGAAATTCAAGTGCCACAAAAGTTCTATAAATTAGTGACCAGTGAAATTCTAATGGTAAATTAAAACAATATTCAGTCATGCAGTCATTCATCTCAACCTCTACTGCCTGCCTGGCTTGAAATGCAAACATCTTCATTGTCAAGCAGGTTGCCCTCATCAGCTCACCAGATTAACCTTTAGTTCTTCTTGCTTGGTAGCACACATATGTGAGTAAGAATGCTTTCAGGCACATTGATTTCAGCCTCAGATTGTTGACTTCATAGAATTTCTCAAGCTTATATTTCTGATATATGAAAGCACTTGGCAGAGCATCTACCTGGTGGAGCACCTACCTCTTTGAACATTATCATCCTGCATCAAACGATCCTCCTACATAGGTCAGCTTTGGGTGCTGATGCCGAAAATGGCAAGGAAGGCCATGACTCAGAAAAGAGCCTTTTAATTTGTGGTGCCAGCCCTATGGAACTTGCTCCCAGTGGAATTGCATCAGACCACTTGCTTACTGGCTTTTAAAAAGCAGCTATAATGATGCCTTCTGTTCAGGGAGGCATTTGAAAAGGGGTCATCATAAGCCCAGTCTGAGGCTTCTCACCTTCCATCCCCCCACCCCACCCCTTTATTTTATTTTATTTATTTAAAGTATTTCTATCCCACTTCCCTCACTCAAGAGTGACCCGAAGCAGCTAACAACATAATGAAAACAAGAAATAAAACAGATTAACAAACCCCATTTAAAAACTTCATATTAAAAAAAAACATGCAAAAGTCCCTAACCACCCATACAGATAAAACATTCAGGACAGAAAACCCGTATAGGCTAAATAAGCCAGCAGGACTGGGCAGTCGATGCATCCAAGCCCCATACCCACTGGCATAGCCATGTTTTCAGTTGTCTTCTAAAGGGGAGCAGCTCCATCTGGGTGTGTAGTTCGAGAGGCAAGATGTTCCAGAGGGCTGGGGCTGACACGGAGAAGGCCCTCCTCCTGGTCCCTACTTAGGTGAGCTTCTTTTGCTGAAGGGACCAAAACCGAGCCCGTCCGATCAGCCCTCATGGATGGGGTATTAGGTGAACTGGACCAATGCCATGGAGGGCTTTAAAGGTCAAAACCAGCACCTTGAATTGCACCCGGAGGCACACCGGCAGCCAGTGTAGCTCCCGGAGCAGCGGCGAGGCACGAGCATAACGCCTGGTTGTTAATTAAGGCCCAGAATTTTTTTATTGTGTGATTTTAAGATCTCATTTTATGATTGTGTGAATTTTAAGATATTTTTAATATATTGTCCAGAGTGGGGATGATTCCCCAGATGGGCGGGGTATAAGTGGAATATATTATTATCATTAATAGTATTATTAGTATCATCATCATCATCATCACAGTTACAGATGGCAACTGAGCCATAGAGGGTTGCAGAAACAACAGTCATATCAGAAGGAGAAATACACTAGGGAGAGAATGAGATGGTTCCTTCAGGATATTTTTCTCCCAGATGAAAATGAACAGATATGTCTTGAAAACTAAGTTGCAAGCTTCATATTCTGTTGTGGGTTTCCCTCTGTTTCAGAGGAGAGCATAGGATCTGTGCATAGCACCATCTAGTGAATGTGACATAACTGATCAGTTACATTTCAGTTAGTGGGCCACAATTTTTACAGGCAAATAGGACATTGTGCACTTTGTATAAGTGTCAATTTGCATATTGATTGAAATCCTGTTGTAGAATTCTGCTAGCATAATGTCAACAGTATAGCAATGTAAACAAAAAAAGTGAAACCAAACCCAAAGAGCCTCTTCGACATAAGAAAGTGAAAGCTGGTGGGCCACTTGAGGATTACTCTACTGTATGGTCACCCTTGCTCAAAAGCTGGTCGTATCTGACTCTAGGGTTTTGTTTATAGCCAAAGAGCCAGCACTATCAGCGTCTGCAGATGTTTCTGTGGACATGTGGCAGGCATGCCTCAACACCGGAGTGCACGGAACACTGTTTAACTTCCTACTGAAGAGGTCCCTATTTATCTACTATATTTGCAATTTCTTGCTTTCGAACTGCTAGGTTGGCAGAAGCTGGGACAGAGATGGGAGCTCACTCTGTCATCAAGTACCTAGGAATCGAAGTCCGACCTTCCAGTTAGCCATTTCAGCATCTTAATCACTTTAGCCACTGCAGTCTACTGTAGTACAGTACTTTTTTCTGAAGCGCATTAGTGGTCATTTTGCTCTCATTCATGGCTCTCTGGTTCCAGCCCATTGGGCTTAACAGAGAAGAAAGCCATACTTGACTGTGCAATATTCTCAGTGTTTATTTGTAACATTAAATGGGAATTATCTATTACCATTCGAATATACAATCTTCTTGTTTTTCTTGGAGCTCTGAAGAATGCAATCTTACATATGTCAAAGAAGATTCCCCCTGTGCATAGCACTTAAAATCTATTTTTTAATAAACTAGCCTTGAAGCTGCAGGGCAGAAACATTCCACATTTCAGAAATATTGTAGCCAAAAGCCATTAGCTCAGAAAAGCCTTAATGAGTAAAAGAGGAGAGAGAGAGAGAGAAAAAAAAAGGGGGGGGGGGCATTTTTATATGCTTTTCATATGTACAGTAGAACCTTGGATAAAGTCCAAACTCCATTCCACAAGTTTGGACTTTATCCGATTTTGGACATTATCCAAATCAAATAGGTGATGCATCAGATAACATCCAAAAATGGACTTTATCCGAGGTTCCTATACCAAATACCTTGGTTAACGTCCATTTTTAAAGCGGTTTTGGACTTTATGTGATGCATCACATGTGCATGAAAACCGAAGCTTTATCCGAATCAGACTTTATCCGAGGTACCACTGTACGTTTAAATAGAATAGGCTTTGGGGAGGAAAAAAGAGGCCAAGGATATAGTGATTCAGTACTGCAGGGTGGGGAGAAATCCTTAATGTTCGTTTTTCTTTAAAAATGGATTAAATTAAAGCTATATTTTAGAGTATGAAAAATTGAGTATTTGAAGGAAAATAATAAATCGAGGAGAGAAGAGATTTTACACTTACAGTATAACATGGCCAGATTTATTGAAAAGTAAGCTCTGCTTTGAGGTTTACTCCTATATAATTTTGTACAGAGAGCCGTAGTAGCTTAATCAGTAAAATGTTGGATGAGGAGTCACTGTTCAGCCTAGGAAGCCCTTTGATGGGAGCTGGGACAGATGACAGGAGCTCACTCTGTCACGTAGCACTTGGGTCTTGACCTGCCAACTTTCCATTATAAGTAGACTATGTATAGGATTCACCACTCATTTCAGATACTTCTATGCTTCCACTATATACTCTTGTCATACTGCCATTCACTAAGAGCCAATAAACAAAAAGGAAAGTGCTTTAATATTTTAAAAAAACTCTGGAGATAAATCACTAATTAAAAAAAGAGTGTTTAGTAAAGGTGGGGGATCTTTACCTCTCTCCTATAGAAGCAGCTTTTCCTCACGACAGGAAATTGTATAAATTTCACCTTGCTGTTAAACGATAATTGTTGTTTTTTTGTTATGGTGAAAAAGAACCAGCATTGAATGGTTAATTTCCATCTCTGTGAGCTAGAAGATTTTCTTTTTGTGCTTGCTGTGCATGTACATGTACCCGTAGCTCCAGAAAGAGAGGAGAGGTTAACTTTTGCTCACACTACAAAATGGAGACATATATCCAGACTTTTGCTCTTCTTGCACTGGAGTGGAGAACTCTTGCAGTTTTTTTAGATGAGCCTCAGCTGCCTGTTTGTTCATGAAGGAGGCATTGAAAAAGTTTCGCCATACCCTCAACATTAACTGTGGACTCTTGCTCAGTCTGACTCAGTCCTGTTTGCTAAGACTAGAGACTTAGCAGATAGGTACAGCTCAATGTTCACCTTCCAGGCATGCTCTAATGGGAGATATAGGGATCAAATTCTTTGTCCTGGTGTTTGCAATATATGTGCTTCATCACTGTGCTTTGGTTGCTGAACCTTCCAGCCTTTCATTCAATGTGAATGCTGAAGGAGAACTGTGTGTCCTTATGTTACTTGCATAGATTCTCTGTAATGGATGGACAAATGGCTTTCAATTTGCTTTTGCTTTTTTTGTGAGGTTTTGCAGCAATGCTACTATGCTACTATGCAATTTGCACTTAATTTCTCATGATTACCTTTAAAACATTTTTGTGACGCAAGAATGACCTGCTTTCAGAATATTTTCATCTTCTTGCAGTATCCTGTTCTGCCATGATTAGTGTGCTACCAAGACTGTTACTAAAGGGTGATTAAATATAATAATCATCACCATAAGACCACTAAGACCTTCCAGTTCTCTGACTGTGGTGTGTCAGTGTTCTCCTTAACCTTACACCCTTTCACTCCTTTTCAAAAACCTGCAAGCAGGTATAATCACTTTGATGAATACTGTGCTTTTGTCAATGCATTTTAAGAGTATGGAAACAAGCCCAATTCTTATTTCTTTGATGTTAACAAGAGAGAGAAAGATGAAAGTTTATTTGGTTGTATTCCTATTAGAATTCTTTACTGACAAAAATTATGTGCTGGCATCATTCACAAGACAAACTGAACTTCTGAACCACTAATGTAGGTACCACTGAAATTGTAATTAAGATGTAGAGAGAAGTTTAATATTTTGCTCTTCATTTAAAAGGTTCCCTTCTTCCTAATCTAACAAAGATTATTATTGAAACAAACATGATTTTTCTTTAAAACTATAGTTCTAAGCAGTGGTGGGATTAAATTTTTTTATTACCACTCTGTGGGTGTGGCCAACTTTGTGGGCATGGGTTGACGTAGCCATGTGACTGTGTGGGTGTGGCCATGTGGCCATGTAACACACATACACACACACACATGCACACTCACACACCCGCGTGTGCGTGTGCGCGCGCGCACACACACACACACACCCCACCCTACCCCACCCCACTCCACCCCACCCCACCAGGCAAGAGACTTACCCAGAAGGGACAGGAGTCAGATGCAGGCCGAGGTGGTGGGGGCCAGGGCAGTGACTCCCGCAGGCAGCGTGACACATTGGCTAGGCTTAGCGGCGCGGTAGCCCCACCGCAACACAATTACGAGGGAACCAAAACCAAAACCACTGCCAGAGCTGCCGCCAGCCTCCCCCTCCTCCCGTGAGGACGCCTCGAGGCCATGGCAGAGAAGGACAGGCAGCCGCGGCAGGGGAGCTTTGGTGGTGAAAGGGGCCCCCAGGGGAGCCCGACATGGCTCTTCCACCACCTCCTCCTCCCTGCACCTGGGTCAATGGCAGAGGCTCTTCCTCCTCTTCTTCCTTCTCCTCACCCCCTCCTTGGCCTCTGAGGTCCAAGGCGAGGATGGTGAGGCTGGTTCCCACCCAGCAGTGAGGCAGAGAAAAGAAGGGGTGGCCTGCTGAGCTGCTTTCCTGGAGGAGGAGGAGGTGGGTGGGCCAAGGTGGGTAGGTGGGTGAGGCCAGCCAGTTTTACTGTCAGTTTGCCCAAACCAGTGCAAACCAGTAGGAGCACACACACTGGTTCTAAGGGATTGTTACCTATTAACTGAAGAGACTGACTTACTCCAACTATGAATTAGCAAGAGGAAAGGAAGGAATGGAAATGGTTTATAACTGGACATAGAGTTTCATTTTATCCTCTTCTTTCTTCCACTTTGCAAGGATTTACTTGCATTCTCAATGATGTTGATTCAAAATAAGATGCCCCAGCTCCCAAACCCTATGGATGAGCATGACTGAGTCATACATTTCTGCATTTGTTCTAGTAAAACCTATGCAAAATTGTTAAGAAGAAAAGTCCAGCTAGATCAATCATTTCCCATGATATTTAATATTTCTGCAGAAACGTCATTCAGTTCATTTTTGTTGGCCATATTGTAGTTTGAATTTTGGATTTTTGTACTTCCACTCACATGTCCACATCTGCTATAACAGATTTTATTGAGCTATTGTCTTTAAGCAAGACCAAAACCATTGGAGTTCCCTTGCTGCACAATATGTTACATAAGTATGGGAGGATCTAAGTCTAAGGAAATAAGAACTTTTACTCATTCCACACTATGATTTTACCCTTGATGCCAAGTATCAGAAAAACATTATTATCCATGGGGATTGTTGTGTAACTTCTTTTTTTTAAACCATATAGTTCACTGTTACTCAGGAATGGAATAAATGTAGAACCATTTCTTCTCTATCCTTCCAAAGCTAGCTTTTCTTCATCATTCTTTCCCTTTGAATCTCTCCTCACTTCTGCTATTGGAATGATACTTTATCATTTCCATGGTTCTTTTGCAGATATTGTTGGGCTATATCTCCTGGAATTTGTCACAAATGACAAGATGGCTTGGACCTCACAGAGTTCAAAATTGAGGGACCTAAGTCATGGAACTATTATCTTCAGATGCTGTTATATCAAGATCCCATTTCTAAATAAAATAAGTCCATTTTGTCTGTGTGTTTGTAATTTGATTTGCTATCACACCTCTTGCATGAGTAGATTCCTACAGTCAGCAAGTATTTATAACAAATAAGCATTCCTAGCTAATGTTTTAGAATTTATTTGGTGTGGTTGTTGTTCAGTTGCACAGTCGATTCCGACCTTTTGCGACCCCATGGACTTTGCCCACCAGGCACCTCTGTCCTTCACCATTTTCCTTAACCCATCCTGCTCTGTGCCCATTGCATCTACAATATCATCTATCCATCTCATTTTCTGACACCCCCTTCTTCTTTTGCCCTCCACCTTTCTCAGCATCAAGGCTTTATCAAGTGAATCCTCATTGGATGTCCAAAGTACTTTAGCTTCATCATTACTATTTGACCTTATAGGGAGCAGTCAGTGTTGATTTCTTCTAAGATTGACCTATTTGTTCTCCTCACTTTCTAGGGTACTCTCAAAACTCTCCTCCAACACTACATTTCAAAGACATTTTTTCTGCGCTCAGTTTTCCTTATGGTCCAGCTCTCATAACCATACATTACCACTGGAAATGCCATTGCTTTGACATTATAATTTATAATGTTGCTAAAAGAAAATTGCACGATATGAACAGGGTTTTTATTTGGGATCACTAGTCTTTCTTGTTCAGATATTCTGGGAGCTGAAATCCAACAAATTAACTTTTTCCATGGTGACCAACCCATCTTACATTTTCCTTTACTGCTGTTTCTAGGGTATTTGGAGTGGGGAGGGATTTTCCTCATCTTCTTTTTCCTCTCAGTTCTGTTTTGGTGGTGTGTTCTAGTGAAGTTCATGACTAAAATATTGCCAAACCTCATGCTTTGCTACTCAATCAGGATTGAAGAAAATTCCGTGGTTTAACTATTTATATTGTTAGTGTTGGTAGTTGTGATGAATCAATTTGGACACAGAGGGTTCCCCCACCCCTTAAAATACATCATTCTTGGTACCAATTTCCAAGTATTGTAAGCATACAGTATTATCACGTCCCAACATGATCAAAGGCTGGAGGAAAATAGTGTACTCTTATAATAAAAGTATTAAGCAGCAGAAAGGGAAGCAGGACATGGCTTAATACTCTTAATACAAACTCATCCCCATAGATCAAAATACAATTACCACCAGGAGCAAAAACGATTTTAAAAAACTAAAGCCAAACTACATGAGCTAATGTTTTTCTATGAAAATATAAATCTCTTGCATCTCCCAAAACTAAAAGGGATGGAACATATCTTGCTTCAGAAACTCACATGTTTCCAAGGTTGGCAATGTGAATCAGCAATGAAAAATATGCATTCAAGTAAGCATACATTTAAAAACTTATACATAACTTAACATGACTATATTTGAAAAATGTGCACATCTACACTGTAACCAAAGAAAAATTATATACAAGAATGCCTGTCTTTAAAAACAGATGTATGTCAAAATTCCCTCCATGGACAAGGAAGAAAAAGTATTGCAGCCCAATACAGAAGTGGAATTTGTCAAGCGTGAAAATGGCCTCCTGATAAAGGCAACAAAAATAGAACTAACAGGTTTTTCACTCCTGTAGTTACAATCCTCTTTTAAGAAATAATAGCAATTCTAACTCTGCAGGCAGCAAAAAGGAAAAGCTCAAGCAGCTGACAGAAACGAAAACAAAACTCGACTCTTCTGCATGATGATTTCACATTCATTTTCTCTGGTTCTCTGCACAAGCAGAAAAGTATCATTTGAGGTGTATGTCCCCATGCTGATGGTGAGTCACTGTTTCTGTAGTAGACATTTATATGTTTAGAAATACGGCATCAAGAAAGATTGGAGGCAATCTTTTACAGGGAGTAAAATCATGGTTCTAAGCAGGAATATGAATGACAAAAATATTCCCTCCTACACATCAATTCATGGCAGCCTACATAAAAGGAGAGCTCTTTTGTCAGGGCACTATTCATGTAGTATGATTTGATTTACATAAAATTTTCATTTTTCCTATGGGTTTGCTTCAAGTTACATAAAAATAATAATTTTTCCTATGGGTTTGATTTGAGTTACATAAAAAAATGATTTAAGCAAAAGCCTACGGAACGGACTTTTTGTGTAAAAAGGGTTTTTACTGTATTTTAAATTATTATTAATTTTAATTAATAATATTTTAATTAATTATTATAATTTTAATTAATTTTATACTTTCGCAATTGCCTTAAGACCTGGCTTGCGCAGTGGGTGTGGGGGCGGCTGGGGAAATAGCTACCCTGGGCTGGTTTGTTTAACTATTGCCACTGCTGGCCAAGTTAGAATTACTTTCTCTAATACACCAGTGAGACTCTCCTTGGGCAAACTTTCCAAACTGTGAATGTGTCTACCTAGGCGCCAAATGATAATAATAAAGAGTTGTATTTATTTATTTATTTATTTATTTATTTATTTATTTACAGTATTTATATACCGCCTTCCTCACCCTAGGGTGACCCAAAGCAGTTTACAAGTCAGATAAAAACATCACCTAAAAAATCAGATAATCCCTATCTAAAACTAATTACAACATGTAAAAAAAATCTAATAAAACCACCCTAACCCTCCCCACCCACTCTTAAAAGGATAGCCAGGCCAGGTTAATCCCCAAGCAAGCTAAAAAAGCCAATGGAATTGGGAAGTGGAGCTAGTCGTGCCCCACACGCACTGGAATAGCCAGGTTTTTAATGCTTTTCTGAAGGAGAGCAACTCTGTCTGGAGGCATAGTTGAGATGGTAGGAGGTTCCAAAGGGCTGGGGCAGACACCGAGAAGTCTCTCCTCCTGGTCCTAGTTAGATGTATTTTCTTGGCTGATGGGACCATCACGGAGCCTCTCTGGTCTGCCCTCATAGGATGGGTTGAAAACCTTGGGATGACGCGGTCTCTTAAGTATCCTGGTCCACTGCCATGTAGGGCTTTAAAGGTCATGAATATGAAAATCTTCATGTCTTTTCATTTGGAAAAGATGGCACATTTATGATACTTTGAAGGTGTTGCCCAAGTGATGAAGCAATCGCTTTGTGAAAAAAATGTGGTTCTCCTAATTGACCTTATTTTGCATTTGACTTGACTTGTTTTGTGCCATTGTAAGGTAAACACACACTACATTTCCATCTCCGATTGCTTAGGTACTATGTCTCTGAAGACATCCTCTTGTGGGAGTGAAAATGTGTTGATGATGGGAATAATCTAGTTTATTGCTTAATGATTTAGTATATGTCTTGGCCACTTAGATCATGATCCAAGAGGTGGATCTTCTCAGCTATTGTACCTAGGCAAGCAGATCACAGAACATTAGTATCCAATAAAACCCCTAAAACCACACTGAATCTCTGCTAAATTGTAATCTCCAACCTCTTCCTTGGGTGCATACTCTGCCAGTGTGACCAGAGCAGCACCTGTCATTTGGAACTGTCTCTAGTTTGATAGATACTCATCTCAGATCCCCCTTAACGTCATGCTGCCTATTTCAAACATTATTTAGGGTTGGAAAGGAAGGTAGAAGTCTTTCCAAATTGAAGCTCTGCCCCACTCAAGGCAGAGAAAGCCTGGCAAAGCAAAGATGTCTTGACTGAAGCAATAGTCTTCCTGAAGAATGGCCTTTCTCTCTACTTTGTGTGCCTAGACATGGCAATATCTACATTAGATTCTTAATTTGTCTATCTTTCAGTCTGTATGCCTTACTTTTATCCACTTCAATCACATTCTGTCTCCAAAAAATAACTATATACCATGTATTCATACAAGTCTTCCAGGGCTTCTTTTACATTGCTACAGACAATTTGCCACTGCATTTTGTTCTCTGTTTTTAATATTCTCCCTGTTTTGCTGTACCTAAAAGTGATGGTTCTTTGATTATTTTCAGTAACCAAAGCAAGAGCCTTATAGTGCTCTGTTTCTTTGTCACTTCACATAGGTAGCTGTTTCCCTTTTATTAACATGCAAAATACATAAGGCAAAGCTTCTACTTTGTTAGAAATATTGCTGCACCATTTCCATTGATGTTCCATGTACAGTATTCATAAACTATTGACAATTGTGTCATTCAGACACTAGATGGCACTATAGAGCAATCTCATCTCTATGTGAAAGGGTGGGGGCTTTCACTGAGGAGAGGAAATTTGTCAGTTGAGGCAATGACCATTTGAAAACTGGCAGTTGGGATTTGGCAGTTGGAAACTGACCGTTGGAGACTGGAATTGTCAGTTGGGACTTGATCTGTGATCTGAGTGGTCGATAGATCTGTGTGCTCTCTCTCATTCTGTGATAAATGCTGGTGGCAAATATCTCTGTAGATAGTTGACGTTTTTAAATATATAAACAATTACAATTTCTTAATAAAGTCTTCATCATTTTTTCATCAGGGTCAGTCAAAGATCCATATATTATTATGATTTTTTCTCGACATACTTAATTAAAATGTGATAGCCCCTCTCAAGGGCAATGATAAGCCTTTCTTTGGAAGGTAGGTTTGTGCTAGTATGAAAATCAAAGCTTTATGTTCTGTTGATTTACTCCTGGTTTTGGTGCATCAAGGTTTTGACATTTGGGAACTGGCAAGATGAAAGAGACTAAAGACCAGCTACACTATACACAAAACTGCCACCAGACTCTGATGAAACTGTTTCAAAATCTTCTATTCTTCTAAAAGAGCAAGAGGAAAAATGAACAACAATTTCCTGAACCACTGTTTGGTGGCTGCTGCTGAAATTTTTACTTTACATTGAACACAGGGGCTGTGAAAGAATAACATCCAACTTCCCTGTTCTGTTACCTCTAATGTTTTCCTTTGTGCTGTTTCCCAATAACTCTTGACTGATCAGATCTCTGTTTGGACTGAACTATTATTTTGAACTAGTCATACTACAAAGCATTTGCATTCTGTGTATAGAAGTTAGTCACTTCTGAGATCCTTCCTTAAACTGTATTGGAGTCAGATTATTCATTTCTTCTTTTTTGGATGGCCGTGGGCTCCACATGTATCAACAGTGTGGGGAAAGCATTTCGCACATGGTCAGTTTAGGCCATATCAAAACCATCTGATCCTGTCATATATGAGAGGTTCCTGCTTTGGTGCAACCCTGTTTTAAAGATGGTAGACCACTCATCCCTTAGGAAAGTGTGGACCATGGATGGAGTCATTATACTCAACTAACTGATTGGCAGAAGGGTCTGTTGTTTCAGAGTCAACATAAAAAATACAGTTTGCTCTGCATTGCTAGTTGGGATTATTTCCAATTCAAACACCTTTAAGGAGGCAAAATTGATCCTTCTAGATTTAGTCCCACTGAGATTCCAAAGATGTGGAAAGAAGATCTTGATTCTTCTACTCAGACATTCTGTAGTGCTAGTGACACATTTCAAAGAGGTTGTTGTACTTGAAACATAGGTAATTTCAGGATGAGAGGACAGCTAGTGGAAAGCCATATTGGCTTTAAGGTGCCTTTGTGTTAGAGAACTATTGATGAAGCAAAATATCCCCACCACCACCACCATCATACATTGGATTCCTCAAAGGTTAATGCAGAAGCAGCTATCAACAGAGACAGTAGTTAAATGCTAGCTCTAGAACTGCATGAGGAAGTCACAAACAAGGTGAATAAAGGATGGCATACTTCATGGAACTGGTGGGAAAACCAAATGATCATGTGGCTGTATCTGTGAACTTGAGCTTCATTCCTTATCTAAACATTTTGGAGGACTGTTTGTTTTTAGATATTTCTTCAACTGGGTTCTTGTGGGGGAAAGAGTCAGGCGTGCTATATAAGATGAAGATATATATTCAGAAGGAGCAGCTGCAGGGATCTGCAAAATATTTGCCCTGTTATTGTTTCTGCATGAGAGTATAGACTACATCTGTAGTAAGCAGAGATGCACTGAATTTTTTTACTACCTACTCTGTGGGTGTGGCTAACTGTGGGCATGCCCAACTGTGTGGGCATGGCCAACTGTGTGGGAGTGGCCTCATCCCCCCCCCCCAAAAAAAAGAAACCCAGGGATTTCTCCATGCATTGCCTGCAGGCAGAGGGGCCGGGCTCACTCAATTGCTCGGTCGCCCCTTTTTTATGCTCCACAGTGATAGCCCACCTTTGGTTCCCTGCTTCTCAGTGCTGCCAAGGGCTGTTCAAAGCCGAGAGGAGGAAGGAAGAAGAGCAATGGCGGGAAAGACCAGGCTCTCCTTCCTTCCTCCTCTTGTCTTTGAGAAGCAGGGAGCCAAAGGCGGGCTATAGCTGTAGAGCGAGTGAGTGAGCCCGACCCCTCCACTTGTAGGCAATGCTCCTCACTTGCTGCCTTGGAGACGCAGGCCACAGTGGCAGGAAACGTGCAGATGGAGGTGCCTGGCTGGGCTACATGGAGGGCCCCACCATGTGCTGGCTAGTCGGCCCCCCTACAATATTCACCTTACCTGTGGGGCATACTCCTCTGTGCAGCCCAGCCCGGGGCTTCCCCATGTCTGACTACCCCTCCATTCCCCCCAGAGAGAGAGGGGGGGGATTCACTGGAAGATGCAGTTCAGGTGGGCCATGAGAAGGAGCTGAAGCTGCCGCCGGCCTCCGTACATCCTGTGCTAGGAGGAGGAGGAGGAGGAGGAAGCACGCGCCCATCTGCTGCTACTGCCCCGGAGCAGCATGGGTGGGGGAAACTCACCATGCTGGGTGCACTTCCTTCTACGTACTTCCTGCATGCCTTTGGCAATGCCCCCATGTGCCTCACCCAGGAGGTGCGCAGGATGTACATAGAAGGAAGTGCACCCGGTATGGTGAGTTCCCCCCACCAACGCTGCTCCAGAGAAGTGGCAGCGGCAGCGGGTGGGCACGCACTTCCTCCTCCAACTCCTCCTCCCAGCCCCCGGCTGCACCCTGAGTGTGGGGGGAGGAGGAGGAGGAGGTGAGTATGGTGTGGGAGGGACGTGGGCGTGGTCAGCTGGTTCTGCTACCGGTTCTATAGAACTAGGCAGAACTGCCTGCAGTGCAACACTGGTAGTAAGTGCAATCTTGTTGTCTTGTGGAAGAGAAGGTACAGTAACTTGAGGCCTGTCTGCTTGTGCTTTGGCTCATCAGAGAAAACAAAGTGTTTCTTGACAGAAATGGAGAAGACTCTCCTGAAACAATAAAAGGTGGATGCTGCTATGGAGGAAAAAGTCTTTCTAATGCAGGAGACAAAGACGTTGAGGATGATAGCCTCTGAGACTATGTAGATCAACCAACATTCAAAGAGGAGAGAGGCATTAGTTATGGCAAACCTCTACTTCCCTTTGTGTTACTCTTGTCTCAGCTGAATACTACAGCTGGGACATGAATGCTACACATCCTTACTGAAGCAAACTGTGTTGCAGACAAGGTTCTCTTAGTTGCTTTAATCTTTGTGACCAAACATTGATAAAATTGTGATTTTAAAAAAGTATTCATTTAAACAAAGGTTGTTTTTCTAAAGAAATACCTGGGCATTATGTTTTATAAAGGTAAAGGTAAAGATTTCCCTTGCTCGAAAGCCAGTCGTATCCGAGTATAGGGTGCAGTGCTCATCTCTGTTTCAAAGCCAAAGAGCCAGCGCTGTCTGCTGCTGCAGACGTTTCTGTGGTCATGTGGCAGGCATGACTAGACACCGGAGCACATGGAATGTTGTTACCTTCCCTCCGAAGTGGTCCCTATTTGCCTATTTGCAATTTCTTGCTTTCAAACTGCTAGGTTGGCAGAAGCTGGGACAAAGACGAGAGGTCATTCCGTCCTGCAGTACTCGGGAATTGAACTGCTGACCTTCTGCCTCCCAGTCAATTTAATTTAACAGAGAAAGATTGTTTCCCCTTTCAACTCATTGGGCAGCACCCTTCTTCTAATGGGTGCTACTGGCATGATGTAAGATTCAGTCATATGGAACTACTCCCACATTACTTGAATTGTCTCTATGGCATCAAAAGAGAAATTGCAGTACATAGTTGATACATTTATTTCTCCACCTTTCACTTGAGCTTAGTGGTGATATTAATCCCATAGCTGTTCTATTGATCTTTTGAATTTTAGAGGGCAAAATGTGTACTGGATTGGAAGCAGGAGAAAATGACAAAAACAGCACAATCACCCCTACCTAGCACTATTTTCTCTTTGCTTTGCTGACTGAGGTATTTCTCACACAAGCAAAAAATGAGAAATGATAAGAAAAATCAGCCACGAGCCACTTTTCAACATTATTATCTGCTACACTGAAACATTTTTGCACTGATATGGTTTTGAAAGCAAGTTGTCATGTGTATGTCTTCTGTACGGGTTTGATGAAAGAAATATGCCAGAGGCAGCCCGTGGTCTCAGAAAGGCTGTTCAGCTCTTCTGTGGCCTTTTTTATAATGTGTTGATGAGTCTTTTCTTTTCTTTTTTTGCAGTCAACAACTTTTCATACCCAGCAGGCTGGTCTATTTATTCTCCCCTACTAGTTTAAAAGCTTTAATTGATTTATTTACAGTGATTCCATTTCAGCCTTTGCAGTTTTAAATCAAAAGGCAGCAGGAGAACTCATTCTGAAAACAGTTCACAGTGATGCTATAAATGCTCATTTCTATTATATTTGGATTTTCGGTTTCCCACTTTGACTACCATCATAGCAACAAAGTTTGGACTGGTCCCAGCTTGCTGGGCAAGACAGTATGAAACCATCAGATTGGTACAGAGGTAGGAAGCATTCCTGGGCCTTTGCCCACTGCCTAGTAATGTCAATGTTGCCCACCATTAGACCACAACAAAAACTGACTTTTACAAAGCAGCCTGCAGTGGAAGATGGGTCTGCAATTCACACAAAGATCTTGTGATGTGTATAATATTTCTCTTCTTTGGATTTAGCAGGTTACAATTCATTTAACTGAGTTTTGCCAGCAAATCTGTTCCTGATGACCTCCTTTTCTAACTGTGCTCCACAGCATATGTGACACTAAGCATGTTTGCTGCTGATCATTATTTAGCACATTCAATGAAACAGAACAAAATATCTCACTGTGCAATCAAAATGGGGTTCTATTGCCAATGAAAATAAAACTTGGCTTTTCTACAGAATTATTGTCTAAACAAAATGTGCGTTTGTACTGGCTGGCCATCATTCTTGGTTTCCAAAAGATTTGGTTTGTACCAGTGAAGCATACATTGACTTAGTTGGTGTGATTACTCAGTTCATCAATTTGTTGTTATAAAAAGTAAGCAATGAACTGCATGGTTCTATTTCCCAAATACTTCACCTGTATATTGGTCTTGCTGCAGTTACACGCCATCAAATCACCCCTATTTATGGTGCCCATATGAATGAGCCAGTCTCTAAAATGTTCTGCCCTCAGCAGCCCTGCCTAGCTCTTATAGACTCAAGCCTGTGGCTTCCTTTAGAGACATAACTTATCTTGTATTTGATCCCCTTTTCCTGCTGATTTCACCCTTTTCCAGCATTATTGTATTTTGCTTTCTGATGATGTGCCCAAAGTATGATGCCTCAGTTTCAGAATTCTTGCCTCCAGACATAGTTCAAACTTGATTTGCTCTAGGATCTGCTTGTTTGTCTTTCTGGCAGTTCAGGGTAGGTACAAAGTTCTCCAGCACCATATTTCAAATGACTCACCCCCTTTCTCCCCATCATCAGCAGACAAGATGGGCTACATTCAGGCAGAGAATAGTAACATTTATATAATACCATTCACACAGGGATGCAGAGAAAGGAAAATCCCAAAAGATAACTCCACTTTCACCACTTAACCACACCTCATGCAAACACAATTGTCATGGCTGTTTTTCAACAAGTGGACACAATAGGGTATTCCGTAAACCTTTTTGACTGCTGCCATTGGTGTTGTCAACACTCTGGCTGCCCTTTGCTCTGTAAAGCTTGGCATTATTTTTCCTGGCAAAGCAGTTACCATATTGTGCAGCAATATTGGACAAATTCTTGGTGTTTTCAGTTGTGGATACTGAAGCACAGTATTCCACATTCATAAACTGGAAGGTTATTTAAAAAAGAATTGAATACACAAATTGCCACTTTGTTGTCATGCTGGCAGAGCTGGGACTTGCCACAATATCTGAAATCTCATTGAGCTGTTAATTAAAAGATATAACATAGAGGTGAATTGTTGTATGTTAAGAAATAGACATCATAGTCAAACAACTCAACATGCAACAGCTAATGTCTACAGAGATCCCTTAACCTGAAGCAATTCAACTCCAAAATGTACACCTTTTGGGATTTTGACCAATGGGTTCTTTCAATTAAATCTCCAAATGTGATGGAGTGGATCTCTTGTCTGGCCAGTTTATCCTGCTATGGTAATAGAGTAGACCATACTGTGAGCGACTCAACACCGAGTGTCAGGAGGCGGTTAACTAACCTGACCAGCCTGAGGTGGTCAGCTTGGGTGCTGAAGTGAGGGTTTCCTAGTGGATTAGATCCTACTTGAATCCATCTTGATGGAGGGCAGCAGCTTCATCAATACTGGCCTGGGGCTGATGAGGACTTTACATATCCAAAGGGCTCAGGACCCAAAAATGACTAACAGAACTGGATCAGTGGTACAGGGGTCATGCTGTGATGTGGAAGGCAGATGAAAGGCCACTGCATTATATTCTCAGGACAGTCTTCATGGCTGATCACCATAAGGATCGCAAATATTTGGATTAGGATATGAGAGAAGAAGAAGATGTCTTATCATCACCAATTAGCATAGCCAGTGGTGTTTCTCAACGACATGTTTCAGATATATTGAACTAGAGCAGCCGTCCCCTCATTTTAATTTATATGGTAACAGTTTTGTACTTATTACTGTATTGTTGCAGGTTGTTAGTAAATAGGATAGTATTTTTGTATATAAATAGTGGTTGCTGCTCTAACAATTATACTTAAATTATTTAAGAAATGTATAGCACAATTCTGTACATGTCTATTCAAAAGTAAGCCCCATCAGGGTCAAGAGGTTTTGCTGATAGGAAGTGGACACAGGAATGTAGCCTTAGTTAAACACACATGTGTGTACATGTACACATACTAGATGCTTTCCTGAGATGTTGTTTCACAACTTGCTACAGATCTCTTTCTTCTTACCATGTTGTTAAACTTTCAGTGTGCAGATGAAAGCAATCTTAAGATATCTGCCAAAAGATGTGAAGGCAAATCAATAAATGTCACCAAAAATTTTCCTTGAGAAAAAATACTGACTGTGATGATATGCCATTTCACAGTTATCAAGCCTTGTTCCAAGAACTCAGCACATCGTCTTTCAGCTTGACCATATATCTCTTCACACACACACACACACACACACACACACACACACACACACACACACACACACACACACACACACACACACACACACACACACACACACACACACACACACACACACACACACACACACCTTGAAGGTTCACACATAGAAGTTTCATGCAAACAATTCTCCATTAACAAAGGGCCAAAATAAAATCTTCCATTAAATGACTGCCTCATTCTGCTGAATGGAAATGCTGCCCTGTCCCTTTCATATCTAACTAGGATGCACAAGTACATAAGCTTACTTCTCTCACATTCCTAACAGGATTGAAGTCCATATGTGTATTTCTCAGTGGAATGCCCAACATCTGTTTTCTCTGTTACCCAATGGTGATGGGCACAACCTACCCAAGAAAGCAAAACTAGCTAAATGATTTCTTGTGGTTACCAGCTCCCATTAATTACAAAGAATGTACAAATATTCATACAAATATTCAGATGTATGAAGAGTATTTCAGAGTATGGAGTGCTAGAAGTGTGGAATCTATAGTGTTAAAGTCATCTGCCTTTTCTATATCTTGGGTTCAGACCACTGGCTGAATTTGGGAGACAAAGGTAAGCTGATTTTGCTATGGATGCAGGTAAGATGTTGTATTCACAACATTTAAGGTAGATAATTTCCCCAGCCACCCATTAGAAGAATGATGATTTACCTCTGGCAACAAGACCCTCATTGCTGTAGATTATGTAGATCATAATGACATTTTCAAACCCCATTACATGATTTGGCATCTTGGAACAGAACACAGGAAAGTCATATCTATATTGCCACACAGTTTTTAAGAATAAATATAGAAATTCATAATGTCAATTCTAGTGAGTCATTCTTTTAATTTAACATGGAATTTTTCAAAGGGAAACCCAGTCTGCAGAGGGTTCCCACTCACATTCCTTTAACTGCAGTTAATATAATGCTAGAGTGGTGGTTATGTTATTGGTAGTGTTGGATACAACTGGCTTTTGAGCAAAGGAAACCTTTACCTTTACCTTATCCATTCTACAAGGCTCCTCTATTTATTTTAATGGAAGCAGAGGCCTGCTGTTGGGGAAAGGATGTAGGGCAGTCTGATTTGACTAGTTTAATTGCATGTATCTAAATCTGGATCCTGTTACAGCATGGAAACCCCCCCCCCCTTTTTTTTTTTTAACTATAAGAGCCCTGGTGGCACAGTGGTTAAACTGCTGTACTGCATCCAGAATGTTGTCAGTTCAATCCTGATGGGGATCAAAGTTAGCTCACCTTTCTACCCTTCCAAGGCCTATAAAATGAATAGTCAGCATGTTGTGGGCAAAATGCTAATTTCTCTGTGAACCACCCAGAGAGTTCTCTAAGCACTATAGCTGGTATATAAATGTAATTGCTATTTCTAATTCTATAACAACTGGGCTCCTTCAGGTTTTCTCAAGTGCTAGATCAAAGCTGCTGGATTTTGAACTGGTCCATGGACTCTTACACCTGCCCATCACATTAAGTGACTGTCAAATCGTATAACATCTAGAAATGTAAAATTGGTCTTGGTTGATTGGTTTCAGGTAGGGCTGGAAATCTGAGTTCATATTCAGAGGAGCTCTGCAATGTTACCACCTGCAGCTATCCATGGGGCATGGCACATGGGTGAACATTGAATTTGTTGGACCACTGATGCAAGAAAATCTTCCAACCTTGACTGGTATGCATTTTGTATTGCTTATTACTAGGGTATAAGATGTAAAAACAATTTCACTCTAGAATGAAAATGAAAGAATGAAAAGGTGTCTGCTAGAAAAGTGTTATCCTGAAAGTTTTTTAAATAAAAGTTTTCTGTTACTGTAAAGGTATGACTGATTTTGATACTGTTTCATCAGTGTGGTTCCTACACCTTCAACAAGGCTGAGGAGTTTTGCTGTGGACCGGTGAGATGCTTAGTATGTCTGTGAGCTGTTTCTGGAATCACTATTAACTTAGAATTTTCAATCCTTCTTTCTTTCATACTTATGATGACCAGAAGGGCACCAATTTTTTTTCAAGAGAGGAGGTTAAGCAGTTCCAATCAAGAATATAAATGAAGAAGCAAAACAAGTGGCAGATTTCTCCTGTGAGTTAGAAATGTTTCCATTGACTGTCAATGAGGAAGTAAGGACTGTTGTCATTCCACTTTTCAAACAGAAAGAGGTATTGACCAAGGATTAAACCTGGATGCTAGCATAATTTTCTGTTAAATTCTACAAATAAATCATTTACAGAGAATTAATATCAACATTTGGAAACTAGACTCTGCAGGTGTGAAGCAAAGAGAACTAGGAGGCTCCCAGGTTTTGTTCCCCAAGTTGTATTTAAATTTTGCCACAAAGTAAACATACTAGTGAACTTATTTTACATCAAACTCAGAAAAGAGCCTTTTAAATGTTTAGTTCAAAGGAAAGATGACCTTTAGAAGCCCCAAGACTCTTCTCCAGCTCCAGTTAGATCTCATAATGGAAAAGAATTGCAAACATCTGGATGACAATTGCTCTGTATCTCCAAGAGAAAGCTCTCTCATAGGAGATCAAGAGATCATGGAAGCTTTGACAGAGATACAAATTCAGTATACCAGAAGAGTCATTGCTCCATTAAGTTGAATGAGGTTGGGTTTAAGAGGGATTGAACAAATTTGAAATGAGAAGGGAGAGGCCAAACTCCATAGAGGAACCATAGGAAACTATCCTCTCTCCTGAAATTTTATTCTCTTCCATGTAACAGGGTAACATAATTGAGAGTAACATGACTACATTAAATTTGTTTAGAACAAGCCCCAGGAGCAAAATCTGAGGGTGTGCATAGTCAATTCTCCATGGATTCTTCACAAGCACTCACTTTATTCCACCCACAAGTTTTGGTCCTGCAGCATCTTCTTTTTGTATGGTCTAATGTGAAAAGAATAGATGTGGATCTACTGGTAGAATGCTGAAAGGTTTGCACTGGATTGCTATGGATTTCTGGCTCCTTGTGGTTTAGCAGAAGTAACAACAAAACAACATCCTTCACACTGAATTATATTCATTCTTCAAATAGCACCTCTAGCTTATGAATTAGGGATATTGTGTTTCTTTATCTACAATTCAAAATGCCAGGAAATAGACTGATATTGCTGTACAATACTGTGTTCATGTTGCCAGCAGGGACAAAGATGTTAAGTTTTAGGGCAGCATGGTGTCGGCAATTCCTACTTCTGGACACATGCCAATGTTACCTTAACTAGAGATATAAAATATCTTGAAATTTTGAAGCCCGGAAAAAAAATCCATTTTTTCCCAGGGGGGAAATGGAAATTTTCGGGAAAATTGAAAATAATCTGATACCATACATATTTTTTTTAGAAATGATTTATAAAATATTTGAACCTGGCCTTATCTTAAAGTATTTTATTCATCATGTTAAAATAAAACATTCCATAATATATTTTTTATTTTTTCAATTTTTCCAAATTTTTGAAAAAATACCCAAAAAAGGCTTCAGAAAAAAACAGAAAAAACCCATCCCCCCCCCCAAAAAAAAAATTCCAGTTTTTCCCCAGGCCTTCACATCTCTAACCTTAACGTAGCCTGGCACTAGCCTCCCTCTGACTTAGTCTTCTCCTTGTCCCCTCCTGGATCTCCCATACACAGGCAGCTCCAATTTGGTACTACTGAGACTCCAAGCAGTTTTCCATGGAGTGCTGGTCAAGCAAAATGTTACCTTTTGCTGCAGCCTGGAAGAGCCACTCTAAAAGCGATCCCCAGAAAATATCAAAAGGAGAGAGTGGTAGCAGTGTGCCCTCTCCTGCCTTAAGCTTCCTTCACTTTGTTCCCCTCCCTTAAATAAACAACAATTTATTAAAAGAATTGAGGTTTATTTCTCATAAAGGATATTAAAGATATATTGTTCACAAAATAGGTACGGTAGACCCTCGCATAATGACCTTACTTGGATCCCCAAGTAGTGTTGCTAAGTGATTTTTGTTGTTATGTGGGTTTCTATGGGGTTTCCTGCATAACTACGTTTTTGTCCAGATAATGACGGTTATTTTAGCTTTGGTGTCCGGACAATGACACTAAAACGTTGTTATGCAGGGGAACACATGGTGCATAATGCCATGTTGTTAAGCAAAATGATACTATCCAAACGCGTTGTTATGTGAGGGTTGATTGTAACTAAATACTATATGCATCACTACTCAAAAAGATTCAGAAAAAAAGCAATACTTCAGTTTTCCCCCACCATAAAATAATTTCACTCTCTAACTTATTCTAAACTAGCAGAGGTTGCCCGGCGTTACCGGGCTGTTTTAAATTGTGTTGTAAGGTGGTTTTTTTTTTTTTGGTTAATGTATGTAAAAAAGAGGTTAGTCTGTAATTGTTTTTTAATTTTTTTATGTACATTTTTATGTTGTCATTTGTTAAATAGATTGTATTCTTTTGATACTATTAAGTAATAATGTATTTTTGAATATTTGTTTTAACATATATGTTATTTTTAGTTACAGAATTTTTCTTAAAAGAAGAATAAATATATTAACATTTATTTTTGGGTTTTTTGTGGATTAAAAAAAGAACAAAGGATGATATAATTTTTTCAAATTGTTTTATTTAACCAAATAATGTTTTTTTGGTGTTTTTTTTTAAATAGTTGTACCGTAGGTAATAATTTTAAAAATGGGAAAGTACATGTTTTTTACATTCAATGTTTTTAAACTGTGTTTGGATGTTTTGGGTTTTTATTTGAGTTAAAACTCAGCCCAGGATTTTAGAAATTTTTTTTTACATATGTTTGTGATTTGTGTAAAATTGTGATTTATTGTTATGTTTTTGACTTGTTTTTACTCTTGTGGCGTCTAGGTGGGGCTGTTGAGTCTTTTTGAGTTGTTTTTACTGTTTTGCCCTGCAGGTGGGGCAGCTAGGGGTTTTGCTTTCATTTCACATGTTTTTTCTCTCCTGGCCTCTGGGTGGGGCTTCTTCCGGTAAGTAGTCTCTTTGTTTCTTCATTTCTGTTCTGGTCGTCATGGAGGGAGGACGTGCTGGTGAGTTGTCTGGTTTTCTTTCTTCTGGGGTTTTTCTTTGTTTTGCTTTTGTGGTGGTAGGCTGGGAGGTGTTTCTGTTTGTTCTTTTTTGTTTTGGTTTAGTTTTAGGTTGGTTTAATTGGTTTGATTATTTCTGGTTGTGTTTAATTGGTTTTATTTCATTGTTGTTTATTTTTGTAATTAGTTGTTGTTTGTTTGTGTACTTTGTGTTTTTTGTGTTGTAGTTAGGTGTTTTCTTTGTGGTTTTGTGCCATTGTGGATGTTTTTGTTTGTGTATTTTGTGGTTTATTTTTTTTTAGGTAGGTCGGGGGAGAAGGAGGAGGCAGATGGTTCTCTCTTCTCTGTCTCCTTTTTCTCCTGGCTTACCTAACTGGAGATCGGCAGGCAGCAATCCGTAAGGGGTGGGGCATTTCCTTGAGGATTACTGGCTGTTGTTTTTTTATTTGGAAATACAAAGGCATCAGCCAGTCATCCGGCAGGGAGGGTGCTTCCCCTGACAAACTGCTGCCTGTTTTTGGGTTTTTTTCTACCCTGGCTCAACTTTACTTGAGGCTGGTGGTGGTCTCGCTGTGTCTTTGGTGGGGTAGCATGGAGGAGAGGGAGTCCCTCTTCTGCCCGTTGCTCTGGGAAAGAAGGACAGTGGGTGTCTTGCGGTGGTGTTTTGTGGCATTTGGTTTTGCGTGGCTGTGAAGCGCTGAGTCTGCCTGCTGGGGACTTGCGCTTCTATTGTTTTTTGTAAGTTTATTTTTCGCGTGCCGGCTTTCTCAGCCTTCTGTGCACTCAGGACGCACAGGACGCTGGGACTTGTAGTTTTGCATTTGTGGTTTGCTTTTGAGCGGCAGTTTTTTTCCTGCGGCTCGTTTTCAATTGGCCACGACGCGTTTCCCAACATACTTTTTCCTCATGCCTCTCAGCCTGATTGGCTCTGGTGTGGCACAATGCACAGGGTGTTGGGTAATGAAGTTCTTTTTCTTTGTTCACGTTTGTGGGGCTCTTGCCCCACTGGTGCATTTCTAAAATATTTGTTGACCTCCATACCCAGTTCGGGCAAGTGCAGGAGGCTCGGTATGGGATAGTATGGCCGGGTGCAGGATCCTTTGTCAAGTTCCAATGGTTAACGCTTGGATTTATAGGTATAGATCTTCTGAGAGAACAAGTGTTCCTTCCTTTATTATTATTCTGATTTTCCTCTGAATTACTTTAGGTTTACCTCAGAATGTCTTCCTCAGCTTCACTCTGAGAATTTACCTCAGAATTACATTAGATTCACCTCAGAAGGTTTTCCTCAGCTTCACTCTGAGAATTTACCTCAGAAAGTTTTCCTCTCTGAAAACTTTCTCTAAGCCAGTTCTCTCCCTGACTCTCTCTCTCTCTTATTTCTCTTCAGGTCCCTCTCACTTTTCTTGAAAAATTCTCCCTTTTGAAATGCCCTCTCTCTGCCTTTTTATACCTAACCAACACCCTCCTGCCTTACCTCCTTTACATGAGCCAATTAGATGCCTCCCTGTATCCTTCATGTATTCTGCCCAGCAACAGTGTGTTAGAATCCAGCAAAGAGAGATAACAAAGCCTAACATTTGTTGTTGTTCAGTCGCACAGTCGATTCTGACCTTTTGCAACCCTATGGACCATTGTCCTTTAGGCACCACTGTCCTCCACCATCCTCCTCAGCCTGCCCAGCTCTGTGCCCATTGTGTCTACAATACCATCTAGCCATCTCATCTTTGGCTGCCTCCTTCTTCTTTTGCCTTCCACCTTTCTCAGCATCAAGGCTTTCTCAAGCAAATCCTCTCTTCTCATTTGATGTCCAAAGTACTTTAGCATCATCTTTACTATTTGACCTTCTAAGGAGCAGTCAGGGTTGATTTCTTCTAAGATTGACCTGTCTGTTCTCCTTGCTGTCCAGGGGCCTCTCAAAACTCTCCTCCAACACCACCTTTCAAAGGCATCTATTCTTCTGCGCTCAGCCTTCCTAGTGGTCCAGCTCTCACAACCATACATCACCACTGGGAATACCATTGCTTTGACTATACAAATTTTTGTTTGCCTAACATATGAACTTTTAATTACATTTGGTTTAACTTGTGAGCCCATAGTAGGCTCTACCATGACACATGGATGTTGACAACACCAATGGCAATAGTCAAGATGGCCTACAGGATACCTTCTTGTACTTAATACCATTCACAGTTGTTCAAAAAGAGCCATTACAATTACTCTGTGTTTGTGTGAGGAGTGGTTAACTCTGGGGTTCTCAACCTTTTTGCGCTAAGGGCAGGGCCACTGCCCCTGGACATCTGAGCAGGACAGTCACATGGTTCCTCCTGCCATAAACGCTGCTGTAAAATGTGTCCACAGCTGTTGTAAATGCATTTACAACAGCCATGGGTGCATTTACAGCAATATTTACAGCAGGCACGTTTACACATGTGTGGGCATGTTTTACAGCTGTTGTAAACCCATCCACTTCTGCTTCCAGAAGTGAAATGGTGCCTCAAGCTGGGTCTTGCTTGCGGGCTGTAGGTTGGCTACCCCTGGGTTAACTAATGAAGAAAGGAGTCAGCTTCTGGGTTTCCCATTTGCTTTGTGTCTCTATGTGAATGGTAAGTTCAACACATACAACAGCAAAACAGACACATCCTTTAACTTTTCAGGTAAACTAATGTTGTGCACCCCATAGAATGCAGACTTGAAAGCAATCTTCTAACTTCCAAATGGTTTGAAGGGGGGAAGCAACCTTACAAAGAAAATGTATATCAGATCAAAAGCTTTATGAACATATTGTGTTGATGTTTTCTAAAAGATATCCCCTTGCCTTTTGAAATCAGGGCCCATAATTTAGTAAATCACCCTGTGGAATACTGTTCCAACCATTAGGCAAGAAAGCAGTTTGTTCAAGAGATTCTCAGGCATTACCACCACGAAGGGTGGCCAGACTTAAAATTTGCTCTATGTCTCTGCCACCACAATGACCAGGCAAAGGATTAGTTTTTAAAAAAATTACATACAAATTAGATGCTAGTTGGGGAATATAGTTTCAAGCTATTATGTTGTGGTTTTTTTCTGTTAGAGGACATGCATGGAACTGTATTTCCACAATTGATTTACTTTCATTTCTTGGACTATAAAGTCACATTTGAAGAAGCCTGCCCAGCGGTATGGAATTACTATTCCTATCATGTTAAAATGCCATTGATAATCAGACAGTCCAGAATTCTACGATTCTAAATGTCATCATCAGGGGGTGGGAGAGGAAAAAGCAAAAAGCTTCTAGCGAGCATGCTCCAGAGGTATAAATCATCTGATTTTGTGATTAAAATATCTTAAAATTTGAATATTACTACAACTACTGGATGGATTTGCTGCAAATAAAAAAAAGGGGGCAAAGGTAATTACTATTATTTTTAGATTAAAATATTGAGTGTTTGAGAATATATTTTAGCAGTTTCTTATCTGCTGCCACAAAAGGTCATGGGGACCTTTTAAGTAAAATGTCTACATTTTAAAAAAATCATACTTTTAACACAATTTGTCCAAAGACACCAAATTTGCAATAGGTCAACATTAGACTGTCCAATTAGTGTGCCTAATTTAGTGCTGTTATGCAGCCCAAATTAAAAATTACATTTTTGTTTTGTTTGGGATGCCCCCATCTTTAGAATTGTCTTGTAGAATGCTATTTTGTTGTGCCACACAATACCATCACCCACACAGTGATAATATCCTAAATTGAACAATGTTTCAAATAAACAGGAGTCAGTTCTTGTGTGCAGAAGGAACATGATCTCTGTTCAGTTCTGGTATTTGGAGCAATTTCTTGGAGTGAGAATTCCTTCCTGCTAAGCCTGTATCATCTCCATGATGTTCTGCTTGGTACATATCAAGGTTAGAGGGGAAAGTGGTGTAGGTTCTCAGAGCTCAAACTCTTGACTTCCTCTGTTCTTGAAGAGGGGCTCAACTCCATTACATTGATTGCATAAAAGGGGAAGGATGGGTCAAAGACACTACAGGGATATGAAGCAAATGTTTGGAATTCTCCCCCTCCCCCATTTCCTGGTTTTAAAACATGGTTAATTTTCAAGTTAGCATAATGACAGGTTCTGAGGGCTTATCTATGTCCAATTATGAACAGCAGTAGCAGCATCTGTCTTTTGTATCCTGGATCCAATGTTCCAATTGTGACATTTACTGGTTCCTGTGAGTGGGAAGGGTTTGTGTTATGTATCTGCTAGCAGCATGAATGCCTCTTTGCTGGCTTAATTATTAATAGCTGGGTAATGATGCTTTCAAAAAGAAGGAGTGGAGAAGGAAAGCACAGACATGTTTTTTGTTCTCACTTCATCAGGGGCTGTTTCACAAATGCCAGTCCATCATCTGACCATACTATTTGTAAAGTGACAATTCACACATTTGGATGTTGTGCTCTTAGAACCACCCTTTAGTCACAGTTCAAGCATTATGAGCCCATCTAGTTTCTTGGTCATATTTCTAGACATCCAATGGGATCCTTTTAATCCGGGAGAGTTGCACCTTACTTCCTTCAAATAGCTGGAGCTTAGAAATCTATGAAGTGGGACTGTGTGTGTGCAGACTACAACCAAAATAACATTACACACCTGAACCTCTGTATCACTTGAATTCTCAGCACAATTGGCAAGCATATTTAACTAGAGCCTGTAAAATGATGAGAAATCAATGTGTGAAGTCCCAGTAGCTAAGTTACTTTTGTGGACTACAGCTCCTTGAGTCCCCCCTCCACCCCCCAGTCATCATGGCTACTTGTCAATCTCCTTAAAAGAGTTTGGGAACTGAAATCCAAACAGTATTTTTTGCACAAATCTGAGTGTCTGGGGAGAGCACTTAAGAGTGAATGTGCTTTTTTGATTTATCTCATAATTCTATGTATACTGCTTGATTGCTTGGATAAAGCATGAAATTCTTTCTACCTTCCATCCATGCAGAGAAGACATATTCAATGCTTTAGATCCTCCCTCTTTCAGATGTTATTTTTGCAAAACCTGAATTGATTGGTCAACAAGATCCAATGTAAAGTGTTTTAGAAACAAGCAAAGGATGATATTTCATTTGCACTGAAGGCACTCAAGCCAAAATACCAAAGGTGGATGTCAAAATACACTTGTACAGTGGAACCATGGTTAACAAATGGCTCAGTTAACATAAAAATTGCATAACAAAAGGTAATCCATAGAAAATAGTAGCTTGGTTTAAGGAATTTTTTTGGAATGGATTAATTGGTTTTCAATGCATTCCTATGGAAAACCGCATTTTGGTCAAAGTATTTTGGTTTTCAATGCATTCCTATGGGAATTGCACTCAATGCATTCCTATGGGAAATTTGGTTATAAAGTAATTTTCACTGTAAGAAATGTCCCGGAGAACACATTAATTACATTAACCGAGGTTTCACTGTAGCTATGTTGGCTTTACAGAGATTGTGTTACCCATATAAAATGAAACCTTTTGAAAAGATACTAACAGAGCTAAATGTTTGAGAAGGCAGTGTAGACTAGAAGGAAGGGTCAACAATTTTGCTGGCACCTTCATAGGTTCTGGGATGTCATAGTGAAGCTACTAGCAATGTATAAAACAGATATCCAAGGGAATAATTTATTTTATCTCAGTAATTATCACCACAAACCTGTATAATAGACATAAATAAGGATGATGGTGTAGCTGAGTTTAGGAAATTGGGTCATCTATGGCCATGCAATTTTTTTCTCCAGCTCATAAAATTCTCAGCATCTAAACTACATTCATTGTCTGGTTCAGCAGCAGCTCTCCAATTATCTCTGAGAAAAAGGTGAGGATGAATATGTGCCACATGAATCAGATTTTATATTCTTTAGTCTCAGTGAGACACTTCTTGCTGTCATTTCTGTGTATTGTGAAACAACTTAGCTTCATTTTTTAAACATTTAGCACAGTCATTCAAAGTCAGCAATGCCAGGTTTCACAGCCAGCACTTACCCTCTGCCTCTAGCAGACTTCACTGACAGAAGTGCTAAATGCTATCTTTCCAAACAAACACAAAATAAGACAATTGCTTTACTTTGGATCTGATAGATCTCTGCTTGAAACTAAGTTTGTGAGAAGTGCAGAAGCATGGTATTTAAAGGAATCAGATGTGGAAGAACCTAGCCAATAGGTGAGTAGGTGAGACTGGCCATTTTGGGACTCCTGGTTTTAGCAATAGCAATTACACTTATATACCATTCCATAGCACTTAGTGCATCCTCTGGGTAATTAGCATTTTCTGTAAATGACCTCTTTTTAATTGTTGCCTTTAGTTCATTTTTGCCTAGCTCACTACCTCCTTCTTGAAATGAACAGTTTCACATTTCCCGGCTAACTTTCAGTATATTTCTAGCGGCTGAAGTCTAGGCTTAAGGGGCCATTCAACAATTATATGATCCATTTTTTTGGGGGGGGGATTGACCCCCCCATGTAATCTGACCGTAATTTTCACTTTGAACCCCCCTCCCTTTAAAATTATGTATTGCAGAGCTTTTGTATCAAAAATCTAATTTTTAGAGCTTTTCACTATTGGTGCCTAATGCAGAATGTATCATTGAGGATTCTCGGTGCATCACACCCTTTGTGAATAGATCTTTTTGCAGGGAGGAATGAGGATGTCAGGTAAGTTCCAATAGCGTTCTTCTACTATCTTCTTTATAAGGATTATAAATTTCTGTCAGTTAGAAATAGACTACACAAGCAATTCAATAATTTCAAATTGGATCAAAATTCCCAGAGATCATTTTTAAACCTTAAAAAGCGTCATGTTTTGAAACCACAACAGCTCCAAATGGATTACTTAATCTTTGACCTGGTCCTCCCTGACCCCACATAATTTTCTGTAATTCAGATGGCAGACCCCCTCCCCCCTCAAGGATCATGTAGTTGCTGAATGACCCCTAATCTTGACTTGACTTCTCAGAACAAATATATAGAGAACAACTTTTCCCTTTTCCTGGACCATGAGTATCATGAGCACTAATTCACAGCCAAAATTTTGCCTTACTCTGCAAACTTAATTAACACTGTTCCTTAATTCCTCCAGTTTCTGAGGTTAGTAGAGCTAATTATTAGAACTCTAGGATAGATAGCTGTGACAGAATTAAGTGATGAGTCTCTGGAGTGACTTTCTCCTGAAAAGCCAACTGGTATGTCCTCTCAAGCAAATGGACTCTGAACAAATGCAAGAAATCTGCATCCTTCACTTTAAAACAATTCTTTAAAACAATCACAATGGTACAGTCAGATACAATATAGCTACTCACAGATAAGTACATCTGAGTTTGACTGGGATTACTCATGTGTAAGATAAATAAAAATTGAAATAATAGTTGAGTACTGACACTTTAATCACTCTCTCACTGTTTCTCAGAAGCACAAACATAAACACACACTTGCATGTGGAGTTTGGAACAGGAGCTTTTGCTGGACTATGCAGAAGGATTTCTGTTGTTCCAGAAGAAACTGTTAGGTGGTGAGTCTTCACCTAACCAGTTGGGCAGGATAATATATCAGGTTTAGTCCTTTAAGAGTACTGTGTTAATGCTAGAGCAGGTTATATGTGTTATCTCGTTAACTTGCTATTGCTATGGATAAAAGCAGGTTTGTAGCAATAGTCTAACTTTGATGCTCAACACAGCTAAGGCTCACCATAGCTGAATGCTGAAACACTGCCTAATGCTGGACTGCTGCCTGAAGTCCATCTGCTACTGAACATCTGCTTGGAGCTGGACAACTGATCATCGCTCATCGCATCACTTTGCTATTAGACTGTTTGCCTTCTGACTATTTGCATTGGACTGTTTCCCCCATATTTTCTATGGACTGGTAAGAAGAAAGAAATACTTCTGATTTGCTTTGAAACACCATTCTGCTGTTTGCTACTATTGTGTTTTTCTTGTAAGAAACTTTGCCTTTGAACCTTTACTGTCAACATTTGCTTTGCCACCAGTAAACAACTCTTTGCACACTACAGTATCTGTTTGATTGTTCACTGTACTCTCAGCCCTTTTGCCGCCATGCCCTTGCTAACCCAAGGGCTACTCTTTTCAACCTAACAGAAACCAAATGGCTGTAGCTGGCCATTAGATAATGCTTAAATGGACTGGTCCTAGCTCCAATATCAACAAATACCTGAACTAAAGTTGCAAGCTTCCTGATTTTGAATTGGTACCAGCCAGCAATTTTGATGTGTAGATAAAGAGTATCTATATTGTATTGTAGATGAAGTTCTGTGTGCATCTTGCAACATCATGGCTCCGGGAAACTAAAATATTCCATTTTGGATGGTGACCACACTGGTTATTTACTCCATAATTTATGTTGGATTGGTGACACATGAATTCAAATTAAAAGCCTCTGTCTACATGACATAAAGCTCAATGTGGGAAAGTCCATTATGTAGTCATCTTTTTGATTACAGCTGGCAGTGGTGGTTAAATTTGTTCCAGTTGTGTTGACATTGCTTTTGACTACTTTCTGCCATTGTGATAATCAGGTCTAATGGAAAAGAGTGTATACATGAATTTTAGTTCCTCTTAAAGGAACACTTCCAGTCTCCACAGAGTTTCTTTTTTAAAAAGTTTCAATTCTACACTAGAACAGTGTTTCTCTATGGTGGTTAGAAGAACTAACTTAATTTTTTAAAAGGTGAGACTTGAGACTTATAAGCCTCAGAAGACAGATGGTATCTGTTATACCTATCTCTTTGGACTCTCAGGAGATGAAACTCCTGAGGATGCTGAACAAATCACAACAGACAGAGCTTTTCTCCAGAGCTTTTATTGCAGAGCCTGTAGTAGCCTCTTGGGACAAAGCTGTCTTCATAGAAGAGCAACTGAATTGTATGATTTTCTGCCTAGGATTTCTTCTTGTTACCAGTTTTAATTGTTTTACCAATTAAGGTGATCACAGAGGTGTGTTGGCACATTATTTCAGTATCTTTGTTTTTAGCAACCTAATCCTACATTTTAAAAACTGTATATATATATGAAAAAAGAATCAGAGGTTTGGTTGTACTATATGCATTTCAAGTAGTGTGCAAATATGTGTACTTCTATTTTCAAATATAATGATGACATGCCTAAGCAATAATTGAATGCTAGAAAGATGGTCTTGGTCTAGGGTGGACCCTCATATTCATTCCTCTTAAAAGTGACTTTCCAGATTCAGGGCCCATCAACTGTCTGTCTCAATTACCTGGGAATAGGGACCACTTTGGTGTGAAAAGATCTTGGGGACATGAAAGGAGCTTCATTCAGACATCTCTTGAGCAGAGTTTCTCCAGCCAAAAGCCTTTTAACCCAGAATATTTTTTGACAAAAAAAATATTACCTAGAAATACAAACCTATAACAGGACTTATTAAACAGAAATGAGGAGAGCTGATCTTTGGGCAGTTTTCTTCATTGCAGGAGGGAGAATGCCCAATGATTTTCTCAGCTCGCCAGACTTCAGCAGGTTCTGTGTTTGTGTAGGTAGGAGCTAATATAACTTGCTATGTCATCCCTATTGGGAAAAAGCATTGTGAGAGGGAATAATGTAATAGAGGTAGAATCATTTCTGTCCATGGTGCTGAAATACTGTCATTAAACAGCTAGTAATTCCCTTTACTTGATGCATCATAATAGTGTCTGCTGTTGCATTTCCATTAGTCCACAGGTAAATTATTTTCTCTCTGTCAAAAATAAAAGGAAAAATAAAAGAAAAAAGGACGGAGGAAGCTTTTCTGACTACTAATACATAAATACAAATCAGCACAAAAGAAGACACAGTGCCATCTGCTCTGACAATTTGTCACAGGATCCACCCCCTGGCACTTTCAAAATCTCAAAGAAAACAGCTATTGGAACTGAAATAGATTCAGAGGGCTGACAGGAATTACAAACATTCAGCTTGGTGGCAAATGTAGAAAGCTCACTTTCAGCAACTCTTATCTGGACAGCACAGCTTTCAGAAGCATCCCTAACTTTTCAGAGAATGAGACATGAGGTGGCAGAAATTTCTCTGACTTTATTATTACTGAAGGTAAAATGAAAGGAAGAATGGATTGAGAATGGGTCATGAAGATTCAAGGGATGGGGGAATTTTTACACACACACATGCGCACGCACGCACGCACGGGTATGTGCCCAATAATAGATGTCATTGCCACTAAGACTGTTATGCAGAATCCAGAGATGACACATGTATTATTGTAGCCTTTGAAGCAGGGATAGATGTGGATTCATCCCTTACTCATAGAACTGGTAGCCGGTGCTTTTTTTTTGATAAATATATTCACAAGTGATTTTACTGCATGTTGTTAGGAACAGAACCAGTGTAATCATTAGTCTGAAAAAGGTAACCACCTCAGGTGGAAGATGCTGGGGTGGGGAGAGCGAGCGTAGTGTCTGCCACCTGAGTTCTTGAGGAATGTGAATTTTTTTGTCTCTTGGAGAACAAAGCTGGATGTGATGCACAGCCTATTCTGCATCCTCAAGTTATCTCCAAATGCAGCAGAGAAGGCTGTCCTGTTGCCAGGATTCTGCTGCCAGTCCTCAGCTTCTGTCCATGGAATGGAGGGAGCTTTCCCTTTCCTTGAAGGAACAAAACAACTTTTGGCCTCAGCATAGAAGCAAAGGCCATCTTTCATAATTTCTTGAAGTTCTAAGAGAGCATACATTTGAATAACCTCTAACAATATTACATGATAACTTCAATAGCCTCAAGCACAATAACGTTCAGTATGATATATTTAGGGTGCCTGGGGTCTTTTGTTCTAAAGAACCCACAGAAGTTTCTGGTGATCTAGAAGAGAATGGGGATTTTCCTTTACTCTGGTCCTACTACCTCCAGGGCTAAATCCAGCTGTCCAGTGTTATTTTTGAAAGAACAGAACAGAAAAATTTAGTTTTTGCCTCAGTATTTACCTTGTACCATGATTGAAGCTTCTTACCTTGTACCATGATTGAAGCTTCCAAAGGATTGTCAGTTTTTAGTCTAAAGGGGTAATACCATTAATATGGAACAAAGTGAGGTTTAGGGCTAGCCTATCATATTTTGCTGTCAGAGATAAAGGACAAAATATTCTCCATTCAGTTCTATGAGGCACAATTAGAGATTGTTCCAATAGTGTGAGTGTAACAGTATGTTCTGTTTCATCTGTGAGAGATATGTTAGACTCAGGGCCTTAGGGCAGGCCATGCAGTATAAACATTCTTGTTGTCTTAAAAGATGTCACCCATTCTTACATGCCTCTCACCTTGCTTTATCTTAATACAAATTGAGGAGAGACTTTTAAAATTATCTCAGAACAAAATACATGGATTTCATATGCTAAGTTTCATATTTAAGGGAAAAATCAGGGATTTTTCTTTTAAAAAATCGAACAAAATGTTATTTGAAAATTAAGAGTTTCTTTTAGTAATTTGGGAGGAAGTTTATGGCATACATGTTTACTGCACATAGTAAACAAGAGGTGACGGTTCCTTAAGTTAGAAAATAAAATGTTACAAGTATCTGGCCTGTTTTCTGAGTGGAAGGAGAGTAACAGGACTGAAGGGAAGAACATTTGAAGTAATAGTGGCTTCCCCCCCACCCTAAGAAAGAGTCTAGGAATTTGATATGGTGATTCTACTCTTTTTTTCTGAGGTCCAGCTATTTTCATTGAACTATTTACTGTGAAAACCTTGGCCGACTCACTGTTATTTGGAATCAATTTGATCTTTCATCATCATCATAGTTGTTGTTTTGTTGTTGTTAAATTCATAGTCAAAGACTGGTTTAAAATTAATGGTTCAAGACCTAAGAACTGTTAAGGTAACATCTAAGTATATAGGCAGCTCCTTGTAAAGGGTTTTGTTTGTTAGGATATTCAAGTCCAATAAATTTAAAATTTCCAAATATCTAGGGAGCCCTTTAGGAATTGCTCCAATAGCAATGGATACAATAACAGATTTCTTTTTTCATAAACGCTCAACTCAGTGGTGGGCTCCAAAATATTTTACACTGTGGGTGTGTTATGGTGGGCATGGCCAGGGGGAAATCCCTGTGTTGAACCTGAATTAGGACTACTTTATTTCAAAACCTGGATGGGCGAGGCCAGCCAGAATTTCTGCTACCTGTTCTGGTGAACTGGTGTGAACCTGCTGATGCCCACCACTGTTGTGATTCTTGTGAGCCACCCTGAGTCGGCACATGCTGAGTGGGCGGCATACAAATCCAATAAGTCAATCAAATCAAATTAATCACCACAGGCTCAACTACAATTTGCAAATCACAATATTTAGTGGTTTTCTCCCATTTTTTCTCAGTTTATATATCTTCATCCTCATCTTCCTCATCACCACCAGTAGAGCAGCAGCAGCAGTAGTATGCTATTGCTGCTGCTACTTCTATTACTGTTACTGTTACTACTACTACTACTACTACTGCCACCACCACCACCATTATTGTTATTAAGGTATGCACAGCCCACTAGATGTCTGTACTGGAGTTTTGGAATCCCACTGCTTGAGTCCTAGCCCTCTACTTAAGAGTCAGTGAGGTGTCACCTGATAACGTTGTTGCTGTCATTTCTGCTAATGATTACCATGTCTAGCTGCAAGAGAAATATTGTAAGGTAAAAGGTAAAGGTTTCCCTTGCTCAAAAGCAAGTCATATCCGACTCTAGGGTTCAGTGCTCATCTCTGTTTCAAAGCCAAAGACCCAGCACTGTCTGCTTCTCCAGATGTTGCTGTGGTCATGTGGCATGACTAGACACCGGAGCACACATAATGCTGTTTACCTTCCCACAGAAATGGTCCCTATTTATCTACTTGCAATTTCTTGCTTTCGAACTGCTAGGTTGGCAGGAGCTGGTACAAAGACGGGAGCTCATTCCATCCTGCAGTACTCAGGAATCGAACTGCTGACCTCCTGCCTCCAAGTCAGCAGCCAACACCAATATTACAAGTGGCAGTGGTGAATAACAATGAGAACACATGTATTAAAGGACTAAAAGGGAAGGGGTAGCATAGAAATGACATCAGGATGGGGATGGTACAGTATTCTCACATTTGATAATCATCCCATACACATATAGGCAGGAACAGAAGCTTCTACTGCTAACATGAATAACGGTCTGCCTGTTTTTCATGTGAGGGAACTTCTATACCAAGGGTGCACAAACTATGACCTGGGGGCTGGATCAGGCCCAGACGCCAATTCATCCAGCCCACAAAGCCTTCGTTGCTTCCAAAAGCGGAAGTAAAATGCACCTGTACGGGCGCGTTTTGCTTCTGCTTCTGGGAGCAATGAGGATTTCATGGGCCAGGTGAATTGGCATCAGGGTTGGATCCAGCCCCTGGATCATAGTGACCAGCCCCCTGAGCCACGTGACCTGCCCACAACCCAAAAGGGTGGGCACCCCTGTTCTATACACATGTTTTAAGTGATACAGTAGAACCCCATATAACAAATGGTTCATACATCAATTAAATTTGAAAAAAACATTGTGCCTCATATAACAACAAAAATTGTTATATGATGCAATGCATCTCTATGGGAAAAATCATACAATGATTTGTTGTTGTACAATTTTTCTCATAGAGATATTCATTCTACGATGCATCCCATAGGGAAAATTGCTATATGATGCATGCATCGTATAGCAATTTTTTCATACAACAGCTAGCCTTGTGGAACAGATTAAAATTGTTGTACAAGGTACCACTGTACTTAAAATTCACACCTATATGTTTCATATCCTTATCTGTGCTGAGTTTGCACTCCAAAAATTATGACTGACACAATTTTAGGGCAAAATCTAATGTGTAACATGTCTAATTCCTCTTCTTCAGATCAAGACTTTGGCGTTCCGTACCCTGCTAAAAATAAAACAGCCCTTTAGCAATAGAACATGTTAATTTGCTTTGTCTTTCAAATTCTATTTTAGGTCATTTGTAAATACTATGACATTTATGAAAGACTCCATTCCCCAGCTTGAAAATAATTAAATTGCAAGAACTGTTTCCTTTCTGCCAGGAGTTCTAAAATAAAGTAGCACCTTCTCCAGACCCAAGAGAATTTAGGATTATAAAAAGGCAAGATCTGCATGTTAAAAAGTAAAAAACAACAACAACTGAATAAATGCCAACTTTTAAAAGAAAGGATAATTAAAAGAAATGATTAACTCCAGCACATTTTTATATTCAATTACAGAGATGAAAGCAAAATATGGTACTTAAACAAGCTGAGCTGGCACCTGAAATCTGGCTGCCTCCAACATTTTAATTCAATTAATGTAAGTAGTTTTCCTTACAGTGCCCTGATGAGTGCACTTTTCATTCAGAATTCACACAAAAGGTTGCCTGCAGTTAAAGGTTTCCAAAGAGTTGATGGTCTGTCTCAGCATGTTTACATAATTAAAGTGGGAGTAGAGGGAGAGACAGAAGAACAAGGGCAAAATGTTGTGGTGTCTTAAAGACCAACAAATTTGTTTCTGTGTGAGCTTCTGGGGATCAAAATCTTCTCTCCCAGACACAGGTTAGAAATAACAATTTGTCACTATGGGTGGTCCTCTTCAGCATGAATGATTCCCATAGGCATACTAAAAGTTGCATGGTTTTTTTTTGTGTTTCCCCTTTTTGTTTAACTTTTATGAAGATTCCCCGTGCCCGGTTGGGCATCAGTGGTCTCTGGCAGAGGTTAAACCAGCGAGCAAACTCCTGGCCTCTGGCCCTTGTCAGGGCATAAGGGGGGTGAATTAATGATAGGGATTAATTCGGCTGCTTCTAGCCTGACCGACGACTCTGCCGAATAAGCATCTCGCAGACCTCAGTTACCTATTAGAGTAATCACTCATCTCCTGGCCAAGGAAATCCCCGGTGCAAATAGTGACCATATTTACCCAGCCTCTAAGCCCAAAACAATAGGGCTTCCTCTGTCAATGTTTGCCCGCACTAATTAACTTCCCTTTGAGAGGTTCCCCAATTAACCTGAGTAAATAGGTGATGTGATTGACTTTCGGGTGATGGTTTTTTCTACCTGCCTTCTGAGCTATAAAAGGTGAATGTATTTTCCCAATAAAGCACTGATCTGATCTCGCTCCTGTTGCCTCGTGTTGTCATTGATCAGTCTCCTCCGGGACCTAAGGCCACCCCAGTGGCCACGATTCCAACAGCTGGTGACCCCGACGTGATTCTACTCGTGAGTAAGAGACCCCGGAGAGGTCTACTCGTGAGTAGCGATCCACGTGGTCCGGTTCTGCGCTTGAACCGCGACCCGTCATCCCGGAGGACAGCGCGGCGCTCCGGCCGGCAGCCAGCTGATCGGAGAAGTGGCCTGCGGCGAGGCATTCCAGAGAGACATTCCTACAGCTTGCTCCCCGCTTTCGAGGAGGTTTGCCATAGAGGGAAACGCGTTCCGCTCAGGGCAGCTGTGAGCCCCTGACATCGCAGAGGCTGTCGAAGGGCCCGTGGCAGAAGGTCCACGCTCCGAGGTCTGCCCCAGACACCCGACGCCCGAACCTGTTGCCTGCAAAGACGCGTCGACTCGTCCCGAGGAGGAATCTTCCGGAGACCCCATCGCAGGTAATATGGGGACTTGTTCGCATAGACCAAGTCCGTCCGCTAGCCAAAGAACTCGTGAGGAAGAGTTCAGAATCCTGGCCAGGGTATTTAAATTACGCTTTCACAGCAGGGAATTAGTGAGACTTTTGGCGTATCTCAGGGAACACTGCCTACTTTACCCAGAAGTAGGTACGTTAACCCTGCAGCTCTGGGATCAGATAGGAGACTGCATTCAGCAACCCCCGAAAGCTCCAGGAGGGATAGTTCATACTTGGAGAAAGTGTAGGAGACTCTTGGCTGAGATCGAGCCAGTCCGGGTAGAGGCCAAAGAACCGCCGTTAGTCGAGCCATCAGGCAAGCCAGTCGAACCGACTGCGCCCACGGCACTCTATCCATCAATTAGCTATCGGCAGAGTAGCGTAGGGAGCCTTCCCGCGGTGACAGCTGCAGACGTCACCGAAGGAACGCAAGGAATGAGAAGCGCAGGCGCTTCTCTGACAGCTCCGGGTTCCCTAGTCGTGAAGAGTGCCCTTCAGCGCACAGCTGAGATAGAAATCAAGAAGGGGGAATTGTCAGTTGAACAGCTAGCTGAACTTAGACAGATTTGTCCAATCCGCATGGAGATGGACGCGCTCACGGGCGCACAGCAGATAGTACACTCCCCAGTCCCGTACAAGCTTCTCATGGCTTTACGGAAGGCAATATCAGAAACAGGGCTCCAAAGTCGTTTTACTAGGGGCACGCTTCAGCAAGTGTGCGAAACCACCATGTGGATTCTTCATGATTGGAAAGCCGTCATGAGGATGATGCTAACCCCTAGCCAGTACATGATCTGGGACAGCGAGTTTCGGCTCGAAGCTCAGACCCGAGCTGCCAGGATGGGAGGCGCGGTAATTCCTGACCAGCTGTATGGTTCAGGTGCCTTTGAGCCCATCAACGCTCAAATTAACTTGCCTCTCGCCACTCTAGAAATGTCAGCCGAAGCTGCCTATAGGGCATACTTCAAGGTCCCAGCGTCTGGCAAAATGGCCAAGAATTACACCGCTATTAAGCAGGGAGTCCAGGAGCCCTACATGGACTTCATCAATCGCCTGGAGGAAGCAATTAGCAGGCAGATTGATAATGAGCAAGCCCAACAAGAGCTCATGATTAAGCTAGCAAAGGACAACGGCAACTTGGACTGCCGTAAAATCTTGCAGTCCCTGGGCAATCGCCCTGACTTGACCTTAACGGACATGATCAGAGCATGCTCCGACGTTGGCACAGACTCCTACAAGATGGGTCTGCTAGCGGCAGCGGTGCAGGGGGGGAAAAGACATCAGGGCAATGGCAAGATCAAGGGAGCATGCCACACTTGTGGCAAGGTTGGACACTTCGCTAGGGAGTGCCGATCCAAGGGAGGCGGACAAAAGTCCGGCCGTCCCAAGGCTCCGAACACCCCCTGCCCGAAGTGCAAGAAAGGCTATCATTGGGCCAGGTATTGTCCGAGTTCCGGAAACCGGAATCCGGGCACGTCTCTGGCCCCAGTCCAAACAGAGGCTTCCTTCACCCAGATCCAGAACTCCCCAGAACTAGACTAGGTTCCAGGCACATTCCAGGCACCGCGAGGGCACAGGTCAGCCCCAAGGGTAGCACAGGGCTAGAATTGGCTTGCCAGGCGGACGTTACATGCGATCTGCCGGGCACAGTCTATCTAGTCGACTCTCAGTATATGGGACCCCTACCCAAAGGCTTTATAGGTTTAGTTTTGCCCCGTAGTGTAGCTGGAGCACGTGGAATGTTTATAATTCCAGGAGTCATTGACTCGAATTTTTCAGGCGTTCTCCAGGTCCAGCTTTGGACACACCTGCCCCAAACAATCCACAAGGGAGACACCCTAGCGCAACTGATCATGGTTCCTTGTCACTCGCCAGCAGGCAGCCAGAGAAGGCTCAGTGACAGCTCAGAGTCCGGTTCAGCAGACCGCTCGAGCGCGAGTGAGGCAGTGCAAGGATACCAGGTCTTAGCGACAGTGGAGACCAACATTGAGTGGAAGCAGCGCCCCGTTATCGAGGTATTTTTGAACAAAAGAGTGTTCTCAGGGTTACTCGATACCGGAGCGGATGTGACCGTGATAAGCAGAAGCCAGTGGCCGAGGGAGTGGGCCATTGAGCCGGTCTCCGATATGTGGGGGGTAGGCGGAGTTCAGGAAGCGTTTAGAAGCCGAGAGTGGGTAGAAGTCACAATCCCAAGGGCTGATGGCACGGCTGTGATTCGGCCGCACATTCTTGACGTGCACGTCAATCTTTGGGGGCGAGACATTCTACAGCAGTACGGTGCCACCCTTACCTTCGGGTAATGGCGTTGCCACTTAAATGGCTCACCGATACTCCGGTCTGGGTCGAACAATGGCCGGTAGTGGGAGAGAAGTTAGTTGCCCTCAAGCAGCTAGTTAAGGAATAGCTAGACGCAGGACATATAGAACAGTCCACGAGTCCTTGGAATTCGCCAATTTTTGTTATTAAGAAGAAGTCGGGGAAGTGGCGACTCCTCCACGATCTCAGAGAGATCAATAAATGCATTCAGCCAATGGGTCCGCTTCAATGCGGCATCCCGAATCCTAACATGATTCCCGAGGGGTGGGAGATTCTAGTCGTAGATCTCAAGGATTGCTTTTATACAATCCCCTTAGACCCCAGGGACCGGGAAAGGTTCGCCTTTACAGTGCCGGTTGTGAACCACAGTGAGCCCACGCAGCGTTACGCATGGAAATATTTGCCACAGGGCATGCTCAATTCGCCCACTTTGTGCCAAAATTATGTTCACGACGCACTGGCAAAGTTCCGAAGCCTTTACCCTAAAGCTATTGTTTGTCACTTTATGGATGATATCTTAGTAGCGTTGCCGCAACTTGGCAGCGAAGTGTTTTCAGATCTCCAGGCCAGCCTGGGGGACAAAGGTTTACTCATTGCCCCGGAAAAGGTGCAGAGAACCGAGCCCTTCTCATACTTGGGCCATCGGCTTCTCCGTTCCTTTGCAGCACCGGTTTTGCCTCAGATAAATTTACAGGATTCAGTCACCCTGGTAGAATTACAGCAGGTTTTAGGGAACATCAATTGGGCCAGACCGTATTTCCGACTGGATACGGATCTTCTGAAACCGCTCTTCTCGCTGCTAACCTTAGGCAAGCAGCCGGCAGACCGGATAAAAATTTCTCGAGACGCGCGCTTGGCGCTCGAGAAAGTGAACCAAGTTCTCAGCCAGAGGTGGGTGGATAGAATCGCCCAGGGGCCATATGCCCCGATCCTGAATTTGTACATCGTACGGTCGGGATCCATGTTCACTGGGGCGCTAGGAGTAGACTCAGAGAAGGGAGTGAAAATTGTGGAGTGGGTGTACTTGCCTAACACTTCTTCACGGAACATCGTTCCGCCCCAGGAGCTGATCTCCGCGGTGATTTACCGTGGAAGGCTGAGAGCTAGGGACATTTCTGGGCACGATTTAGCTAAGATCATAGTCCCGTTCACCAAGGAACAATTTCATCAGTTAATGCAGCTAGGTGACTCGCTTCCGATAGCCTTGGAAGGTTTCACTGGAAGTTTAGCGTACCACTTGCCCAAAGACCCCAGACTTGTCTCACTCCAGACAGGAACAGTCAGCTTGTTCGAATTGCTTTCGCTGGTCCCGCTTCAGGGGGCCAAGACAGTTTTTACTGATGGAGGTCGCACGTATGGTGTCTTGACTTGGCAGGAGGGCGAAGCTTGGCGCACGCTGTTAACTCTTCCACAGAAGTCCGCGCAGCGGGCAGAGTTGGCAGCCGTGAACCTTGCCTTGCGCACCTTCGCCCAGGAATGTTTAAATATCATAACTGACAGCCTGTATGTTAGGAATTTACTCCACAGTCTGCCGGGAGCTTACATCACTCCCGCGATAGACAAGAACTTGCTTAGTCTGTTTCTCACTGCTCAATTTCATTTGCGAAACCGCACGGAGCCGCTCTATATTGCCCATATCCGAAGTCACCAAGACCTACCGGGTCCGATTTCCGCGGGCAATAGCAGAGCGGCCGCGGCCGCAAAGGAGATTCAGCAACGTTCAGTTTTGGGAGTTTTTACTACTCCAATCCAAAGTCATGCCTTCTTTCACCAGAATGCCAAAGCTCTCGCAAGACAGTTCAATCTGCCACTTTCTCAAGCCCAAGGCATAGTCCGCTCTTGCCAGCATTGTGCAGGGGCACCGGGGGGGCCCTCGTGGAGGGTTAACCCACGGGGGACAGAAGCTAATCAGGTGTGGCAGATGGATGTCACGCATGTGCCGCAGTTTGGCAGATGGCAGTACATGCACGTCTGCATTGACACTTTTTCTCAGTTCGTTTGGGCAACGGCGCAGAAAGGGGAGACTGCCTCCCACGTGGAGCAGCACCTACTTTCCTGCATTGCGGCTATGGGCAAGCCGCGGCACGTGAAAACGGATAACGCCCCTTCCTACTGCTCTAGGCAGTTGGCCGCCTTCATGGCCACATGGGACATCAAGCATACATTTGGCATTCCCTACAATCCGCAAGGGCAAGCGATTGTAGAGCGGGTCAATCGGATGCTAAAGTCCTATATTGACAAACAAACAGAAAGGGGGGAACCACCAGCCCTCCCCAAATCACAGGGACAGGCACAGTTTTGTCTGAATAAGGTATTGTTCACATACAATCACCTTAATGTTTTTTCGGATTGTACGCCGCAGGAGAAACACTTCCGCCGCTCGGAGGGGCCCGGTGCCGCTCATAACCTGGGGAAGAGGGTATGCTGCAGTTATGTCTCCTACAGGTGTCGTTTGGATCCCGGCTCGGTGCGTCAAGCCTCATTTGGAACCTCATGGCGTGGACCCAGACCGACCCGAGTCCGATCCCGGAGATGGAGGACCTCACTCTGACCGAGGAGACCTACCGGGAGAAGCGGCGGCTGCGGACCCAAGCACAGAGGATAACCTGGGGGATGGTCAAGACCCTTTGCAGTGAGGCCCAGGACGCCCTCCGACGCGAGGAGAAGGAGCCAACACCGGAGAACTTCGTTGCAGCAGTCTTTGCCCAGATTAATGTCAATTCTGCGGTCTTCACCATCATCCTGGCCCTCTCCCTGCTTTTAGGGGGAGGCGTTCAGGCCGCCTCACTGGAGGCCAGCGATTTAATGCCAGGCGGAGACCTCTCTGCCCGCATGCAGTACAACATTTGGGAAAGGTTGGCTACCCTGGTCAACCAGTCCGATTTTTGCCTCAGGCAGGACGTCGGCTCTGCCTCAATCCTCAGCACCTGCCTTGTCCCGGTGTGCCACTCTCCAGGCGCACACCCCCGGGACGGGGACTGGCTGGTGAGGCGACTCTTCAGCCCATACATCCCATCAGCTTCCTCGGAATATGCTCGTTGGGAGATGCGGCTGACCATGACTTTGCCGGCTGATGCAGCCACTCTTCACACCCCTCGAGTGGCGGTCAGCCCGAACTCTACCTGTGGCCGAATACACGGTTGCTCTGGACCCGGCCGAACCCGGCGCCGCTGCCTCGATGTAGGCAACGGCAATTGGACTTGCAATAACCCAGTGTCGCTTGGCTCAAAGTATGCACATATCACCCTACCATCTGGATGGTTCTTTACGTGTAACCAGTATACGTTTAACTACATTCCTGCTAATATTACAGACTCTATATGTTGTATCAGTCGTTTGACACTATTGCTCCCCACTAAGGATATGATTGCCCCACGCGCTGATGTTCCCAATGTTTCTAATGTCTCTAATGTTCCCTCACTCATACGGCACACTCGCACCACCCTGTTAGACAGCTCATGTGAAAGCAGCTTTAGGGTAATGAGACCTGCCGAATATCTCTCTTTGGCAGTCAGCATCTTCGGCGTGCCAGGCTTGGCCGTCGGCAACGCGAAGAGGATTGGTCGCTTGGCTTGCGGTCTAGCAAAGGCCATCAACCATACCTCCTCAGCGATAGCGCTCCTGAATCAGGAGCAGGCGGAACTTCGCCATGCCATCCTCGATAATCGAGCGGCTATCGACTACCTCCTATTGTTGCACCACTTGGGCTGCGAATCTTTTTACGGTATGTGCTGCTTCAATCTTACAGACAACTCTCGTAAGATTCAAAGCCAGCTCACAGATCTCCACACCATAGTCGCAGGCATCACAGAGGGCTCTGCATGGGGGGCTTGGTGGAGTTCTCTGTGGAAATGGATGTGGTCGTGGATTCCATGGGGGTGGCTTCAAATGGTAATCAAGGTGGTGGTGGGGGTAGTCATACTAGTCATTGCAGTTTGCTGTTTTGCTCAATGTATTCCCTCGCTGATCTCGAAGTGCCACCTCAGAAGGAAACCCCGTGACATCATTCCCGATCAACAGCTGATGCCGCTCCTGCGCAGAGTCGCCAGTCAGGCTCTTAATATAAAAAAGTAAGGGGAGGTGAAGATTCCCCGTGCCCGGTTGGGCATCAGTGGTCTCTGGCAGAGGTTAAACCAGCGAGCAAACTCCTGGCCTCTGGCCCTTGTCAGGGCATAAGGGGGGTGAATTAATGATAGGGATTAATTCGGCTGCTTCTAGCCTGACCGACGACTCTGCCGAATAAGCATCTCGCAGACCTCAGTTACCTATTAGAGTAATCACTCATCTCCTGGCCAAGGAAATCCCCGGTGCAAATAGTGACCATATTTACCCAGCCTCTAAGCCCAAAACAATAGGGCTTCCTCTGTCAATGTTTGCCCGCACTAATTAACTTCCCTTTGAGAGGTTCCCCAATTAACCTGAGTAAATAGGTGATGTGATTGACTTTCGGGTGATGGTTTTTTCTACCTGCCTTCTGATCTATAAAAGGTGAATGTATTTTCCCAATAAAGCACTGATCTGATCTCGCTCCTGTTGCCTCGTGTTGTCATTGATCAGTCTCCTCCGGGACCTAAGGCCACCCCAGTGGCCACGATTCCAACACTTTTATTTCCATCCTTGTTTGTCAAATGGCCATACCTGTCAAGTATCCTGTATTGGCCAGGATTTCGCATATTTCAGCGCTCATTCCTTCCCTTTCCCACTGCCGTCCTGTATTTTGAATGGCAGGGAAAGGGGTTACTGTGCATGTGCACCCATCAGAGGCAATTCTGCACATGCGCAAAGGGGTTCTGTGCATGCACAAAGAAGTTGTTGCTGCACATGCATGCCCAGGCTGGAGCAGTTCCCGTATTTTCCGGAGCCATGTTTGACAGGTATGCAAATGGCCCAAATAAATTATTCATTCAATAATGTTGTGAGGGCAGCTGTTGACAGCCAGTCAGAACATCCAAGGGGAAGTGAGTTTTTAGAATATCTGAAAGAGCCTAAATTGATAGGACCCAATGAGGATGAGAGCTTTTTTGAGTTTGCTTCAGTTATTCCTTATGGGTGGGTTAGTATGTGTTGCTGTTGTGCTCCTGGTGCCCTCCATCTTGAATTGTAATATCTGTTACAAGTCTGTGCCTCCATCTTGGCTGTTTTCAATTTTGCTTTCCCCCTTTACTTCTGGGGGGATTCTTCCCCACTGGTTCAGATTGTTTTTGCTGCTGCCAGGGAATCTGCCCATGCCAGCAAGCTATTTTGGGATTATTTTTTTCTACTATGTTTAATATTGAAATTTTTTTCTTTTCTTGGATTATTTTTGCAGCTACCTGGCTGGTCTGGTCTGTGTTTTGTTTTAGGAAGAGAATGGAAGGGATCAAGTAGATAAGGTAAGACATATCTGGGTTGAGTAATACTTTTATTGGATCACTAAAAATTATCAATAAATTGGCTTTCATGTTTTCTAGAACTGTTCATCAAGCAAATGCAAGCGCGGCGCCAAAATGGCCGCCGCGCCCTTTGTGGGCCCCCCCCACTGGAAGAAGGCATCCGGGTAGTTAGGGGGCATGGCCAGCACCCTTATAAAAGGGGTGGCCACGAGGCAGCCGAGCTGCCATTTTGCGAAGCGACGGAGTGGAGAAGATTTTCCCTCTTACCTCCGTCGCTCTTGCCTTTCACCGGGAAGCCTCTTGGCTGCTAATTTTCTTGACTTTTTCAGGCTTCCCATCGGATAGCTGCTATGCCCTCTAAGAAGAAGGCGACTGCGAACACGGCTCGTTCTGCGCGGAGGCGCCAGCCGGGTCGGAGGACCGCGGCTGCGCCTCCCCGGCTGCCTCCTTTGCCTGAGCCCACCGGGACCGGTGGGATGGGGTCGATTGCCCCTTGGCCCGAGGCGGGGTGTCCGCGTACCGGCCCTGCAGGGGCCGCGGCCCACGGCCCGCAAGAAATGGCCACTGCCCCTGGCGTGGCCCATTCCACGGGGCCTTCTTCCATTGGGGCGCAGCTTCCTGCGGGGGGTTTCAGCCATGGGGGGTGGCTGGGTTCCCTCCCCTGGCAGGGTACTCCCCCAGCCCTGCAGGGGCCAGGCCTGGGTTCGTGGCCGTATACGGGCCCCGGGGTCCAGGGACCTGGACCGGTGCCTGCAGCTGGTGGGCCGGCCGGCCCTTTACTCCCCCTTGGCTTAAGGGGCTATGTTAATGTTGAGGCCCTTCTGGCCCGCGTTGCAGCCCTCGAGGCATCCCTCGCGAGGGTTAACCACCCGTGGGTGCCTTTTGGGGTGCAGGTTGATGCTTCGTCTGCCGGGCAGCAGCAGGCAGCAGGAAGGGTCGAGCTGTCTGAGGTGCGGGGCCCGGCATCGGCCACGGCCTCGCAGCTCCCCAACCAACAGGATGGTGCTGGTCAGGCCTCGTCAACGAGCTCAATTGTGGTCGTGAGCTCCGACGCCCCCAGTGGGCCGGAACCCCCGGAGGGGGCGGCCCATGGGGGTGCAGCATGTGAGTATGCGGTTCAATCTAGCGCACCCCACGCCTAGCCACGTTGGGGGGGCATTTCGGTGGCCTTGGCCTCACTCGGGTGGTGCGACGGTTCAGCATCGGGGGCCAAGGCGCAGAACCGGGAGATCTGCAGGCGGGACAAAGCGTCAGCAATATCATTATTAACCCCCGGGACATGCCTGGCCCTGAACAGTACATTGAGGCGCAGGCTGCGCAATACAAACTGGCGCACCAAGTCCATGACCCTGGGCGATTTAGAAGTCTGTTCACCTCTCGCCCAGGGCCCTGTTTTGGGGGGAGCATCTTACTCAGTCGGGAATGTGTTGGGGGTCACCGGGTTGGTCCAGGCTCCTTTTCAGATGCCCGCTGTTCCCACCGTGCCGGTGTCGGCATTGCCGATGGCGGGGTATTCCTTGCCCCTGGGGGACCATTTGGCCCAGGCCACCAAAGAGAAGATCTGGCGTGGGGAGTATGTGGACATCTTCTCCCTTCTTAACAGAGAGCCCACCAAGGAGGAGAGGGAGGGGCAGGATGAGAAGGATAAGGAACAGGCACGTATGCGGATTCCCCTCCACCCTGAGATGAGGTGGGACGAACCCTGCCAGAAGCTGTGGCTTCTGTTCATGACTCCCACGCGCCCGGCGCCTGGGGAAAGATACCATTGGGGACAGGCGGTCCAGCGAGCGGCCCCAGCACAGACACCCCGCCAGGTGGCGGGGCAGGGGGTTCCAGCCCGCCTGCTGTGCTGGACCTTCTCGTCCAATGGTTCCTGCAATGGGAAGAATTGCAAGTACAGGCATGAGTGTCCCTCTTGTTCTGGCCCCCATGCTGCCTCCGCCTGTCCCAGGCCTGGGGGACTGCGAGGTAGGGGTAGGGGTGGTCAAGGGGCCAGTAGGACTGCCGCTGAGGGAGCAGGTCCACCGAAAGGCCCCCTCACCAATTAATGTGGACATGCTGGAGCGTTGGCTCGCATTGTATCCTAGGAGGGCAGACGCAGTTTACCTGCTTCAAGGCTTTCAAAGGGGGTTTCGTATTCCTTTCACAGGAGATAGGTCCCCCCAAGATGCACCCAATCTTTTGTCACTCAGGGGAAGGGAGGAGGTGGCTGCTGCCAGCATGACTAAGGAGGTTGATGCGGGCAGGGTCGCTGGCCCTTTCCCTGCACCCCCGTTTCACAACCTTAAGGTCTCCCCATTGGACTTAGTGCCCAAGAAGTCGCCGGGCGAGTTCCGCCTGATTCGTCACTTGTCCTACCCAGCAGGCCGATCGGTCAGTGATGCTATACCTGATGACCTTTGCTCGGTCGGGTATACATCCTTCGACCAGGCGCTGCGCATGGTGCGCTCATGTGTCCCGGGTGCGCTGTTAGCTAAGTGCGACATTAAGTTGGCATTCCGTCTCCTGCCGGTGCACCCGGGTGACTTTGAGTTGCTGGATTTTAAATTTCAGGGTGAATATTAATTTGATAAGGCCATGCCTTTTGGCTGTTCCATCTCATGCTTGGCCTTCGAGCGTTTCAGTACCTTCCTACAGTGAGCTTTTGTCCATAGGTCAGGGTCTTGGTCTGTAGCCCATTACCTGGATGATTTTTGTTCGGGGGTGAATGGGGCTGGGACACGTGCACACGTCTCCTCACAACATTTCAGACGCTAATGGAGGAACTCGGTGTCCCTTTAGCACCCGAAAAGACCGAAGGCCCATCTACTAAGCTAGTATTCCTGGGGGTGGAGATTGACACGGTAGCGCAGGTTTCTAGGTCACCAGGTGAAAAGGTGTCCAGGATAGTGGCCCTCATATTGGACTTGCTGGCTAAATGCAAGGCATCCCTTCGGGAATTGCAGGTGCTTCATGGTCACCTTAATTTGGCTTGCAGGGTGGTTGCACCTGGCAGGGCATTTGCTCGGCGCTTGTGCGATGCCATGACAGGCTTATCTTGGCCCCACCATAGGGTGAGGCTGACCCGGGGTATCAGGGCAGACATGCTCATATGGCTCCAGTTCCTGAGGGAGTTCAATGGGGTCTCATTTTGGAGGTCTGACCTCCTGGCTTCACCTCGTTTCCAGATACAGTCTGATGCCTCTGGATCCCTGGGTTATGGGATGTACTTCAATGGGAAGTGGGCCTATGGTGGGTGGCCTCCAGCCTGGTCGGGCACGGGTCGCCTTAGAGATCTCACGTATCTGGAATTTTTCCCATTCTGGGGGCTTTGATGCTATGGGGTGAGGAGTGGGCCAACTCAGTGGTGCATTCCTGGTGTGACAATGCGGCTGTTGTCCACATTGCCAACTCACAGACTTCTAAATCGCCCAGGGTCATGGACTTGGTGCGCCAGTTTGTATTGCGCAGCCTGCGCCTCAATGTACTGTTCAGGGCCAGGCATGTCCCGGGGGTTAATAATGATATTGCTGATGCTTTGTCCCGCCTGCAGATCTCCCGGTTCTGCGCCTTGGCCCCCGATGCGGAGGAATTTCCCTCGCCCCTCCCGAAGGAGATATGGACCCTTGGCAGGGAGAGCTGAACCGGGCGATCGGCATGTCGCTGGCGCCACGCACGCGTAAGGCGTATCACCATGCATTCATTTCCTTTCAGGCATTCTGTGCCCAATTTCGACTGCCAGACACCTGGCCCATAGGTGGCCCACATCCACCGATTCATGTTACCGGCATGCCCTGGGCCTTGCACCCCTCACCATAGCATCCAGGCTGTCAGTGCTGGCTTTTATGGCCAAAGTGGGCAGTCATGTGGACAGTACCGCTGACTTCCATGTGAGACACGTGTTGGAGGGGTGGGTGCGGGAGCGTGGGCGTAGCCCGGACGACCGCCACCCAATTTCTCCAGGGGTACTTACCCAACTGGCACGGGGCTGGCATGACCTCTGTTTTGATAGGTGTGGGGCAGCCCTGTTTCATTCGGCTACAACGGTGGCCTTTTTTGGAGCGCTCCGCATCAGCGAGCTTGAGATGCTGTATAAGGCGGATGCAGGTCGTAGGGCACTGGAACTCGAAGATGTCTATGTTTGCAATGATTGGGCTCAGTTGAGGATAGGCTCCTCTGAAACGGATCAGCACGGCGTAGGCAGTGAAGTAGACTGCTACGATGTTCATTGGCAGACATCTGTCCGGTTGGTGCCCTACAGGAGTTCCTTGCACTGTGTGGCACGCACCATGGCCCGTTTTTCTGTCACCAAGGTGGGTCTCCCCTTACTAAATTTCAATTTTGGAGGGTGACCGGGAAGGCACTGGCCAGTGTTGGCCCCCCTGGGGCTCGTTGCGGCACCCATTCATTCGGGATAGGGGCGGCTTCTACTGCAGCTGTTTTTTGGGTACTACGGGGCTGAAATACGCCGCATGGGAGGGTGGGGATCACAATGTTTTCAGTTTTGTGTTCGCCCTCTTCAACCGTGAGTACCGGTTTAGTCACTGCACTGTTTCTCCCCCCCCCTTTTTCCTTGACAGACACTGGGTGTCGTTTTACACCGGTGACAGTATGGCTGGTGGGCCATAGCCATGTGCACAGGGCAGCGCGTTACACTGCACAGGGCATTGCGTTACGCTGCGGCAACAGAGTGGGCCCCCGACTGGGACTGGGTGCATCCGCACGTCTCAGGTGGGACGGTAAGCGCGGCATGTTATGGCGGGAACTGTTGCCATTCCTTTTCTACATCAGGGATGCTGACTCACCGAATGTCCTGGTTATGTACCTTGGGGGCGATGGCTTGGGACAGGTTGCTGGCCTATCGCGGAAGCTTGCGATTTGCAGTGACTTGGCCTACTCACCTTGTGTGTGGCCTCCCACAACCCTCAATTGGTCGGACATGATACCGCGGTACGCTTACAGGGGAGCGCTCTTGCCCGAGCTCCACGCTCTGTGAATGGGGCTATTGCCTGGTTCCTTTTCGACAAGGGTGGGGGTCGTGTCATTCGCCTCCCTACCATTCGTATGCAAAATTATGAGCCTTACTCAGGGGATGGGGCCCATCTGTCGCAGGGAGGTATGGACCTCTTGTTAGTGGACTAGCGAGCAGGCCTGTTGACCGAGCTGACGGTCTGGGGGGGGGGCAGTGAGCCTTTTGGGAAGCCTCCCCGTGTGGCGGGTAGCACTGGTAAGGTAAACATTTATGACCCACAGGTATCCGGCAGGTTCGCAATTGACTGGACAACACTAGACAGGCATAAGTTGCATAAACGTTGTCCGGTCAACGACGAACCAGGCGACGGGGTGATGGCTACAGCTAGACAGCATGCATCACCCCGTGATTTTACGGATACGCGTCAGAGGGTGGGGTCATTAGTTAGATATTGACTACGGTCAACAATTTGTTTGTTGTCAACAAACAAATTGATACAAATAGATACATTGTAACAATTGCCGCTGGCAATTTTGGGTGGTACCTTACCAGTGTTACTTCGGCCTGCTTGCCTTAAGAATTATGATTGGTCGTTTTACCAATAGAAATTTATAATTCGGACTAGGGCATGAATCAATAAATGTGGCCCAATGCCGTTATCCACTTTCATCAGTGTCTGAGTCCTTTATTGGGGGGTGCGCCTGCAATGCAAGCGCGGCGCCAAAATGGCCGCCGCGCCCTTTGCGGCCCCCCCCACAGGACGAAGGCATCCGGGTAGTTAGGGGGCGTGGCCAGCACCCTTATAAAAGGGGTGGCCACGAGGCAGCCGAGCTGCCATTTTGCGAAGCGACGGAGCGGAGAAGTTTTTCCCCTCCACCCCCTCCCTAGTTAACAGTGTGATATTTTGGTCGCTTCGGGGCCGGGTGGGAATTTTTGGCTGGGACTCACAATTGGCTCTCGGGTCCTGGCTTTTTTGCCCATCCCACACTGTTGCTATGGTTTGATATAGGGGTTTCTGTTGCTGCTGTTGACTTTGGTCACATGGGCGGGTAGCACTGGTAAGGTAAACATTTATGACCCACAGGTATCCGGCAGGTTCGCAATTGACTGGACAACACTAGACAGGCATAAGTTGCTTAAACGTTGTCCGGTCAACGACGAACCAGGCGACAGGGTGATGGCTACAGCTAGACAGCATGCATCACCCCGTGATTTTATGGATACGCGTCAGAGGGTGGGGTCATTAGTTATATATTGACTACGGTCAACAATTTGTTTGTTGTCAACAAACAAATTGATACAAATAGATACATTGTAACAATTGCCGTTGGCAATTTTGGGTGGTACCTTACCAGTGTTACTTCGGCCTGCTTGCCTTAAGAATTATGATTGGTCAATTACCAATAGAAATTTATAATTCGGACTAGGGCATGAATCAATAAATGTGGCCCAATGCCGTTATCCACTTTCATCAGTGTCTGAGTCCTTTATTGGGGGGTGCGCCTGCAAAATGGTACATCTTGGTTTTAAGGCAAATAGTCCAACATCCATCAGACGTAGTGCCCATGAATCTTAAAAGAGATTTCCAACAAAGCCAAAGTCTTTTTCATCTTCTTTTTTGAGGACTACATACACCTGATGACCTGCTTTCTTGATGTACTTGTTCTGTTTGTTTCATTTTTCTACTCTAAGACTACAAATACTGTAGGTCTTTAAAACACTGCTTAGCCAATAGAAAGATCTGCAGGGGTCCAAGTCAGTCTTTTATCTACAAAGGGAGAAGACTGAAGAATTCATACATTTGTCATGTCAGTCTCTTATGCAACCTGTAAAACAACATGCCTTGCTGGCAATTTGTTTTAACAACCCAGGGCATCATATCTGGCACAATTTTGTGACTACAGTATTGGCCTTAGGGTCAAGTCTTGTACTATCTTTGCCTGATTTTGGACAACTTGAATGGCTACCTTATTTATAAGTCTTGAGTGATCTAGTTAAGATATTATCCAACTAACTTTTATGTATGGCTCACATGGCTTTTGTTACATAGGGAAAGATATTTCTCTGGATTATACCTATGTTCCTTTCCTATTCCTTTACCATGTAGAAAAGCTATTCTTGAAATTCTTCTTCCTTCCCTTTCTACCTTTAGGTGATGCCAACCAGTTCAAAAACCCTACTACCCCAGATGTGCCTCAAGTTTTCATAGTAGAGGTGATATATTTTTATGATATACACACCATTTAAATAACAACATTGAACTTTACTGCAGTAAATTTCCTTGGCTGAAATTGTGGAAATGTAATTGCCTGCAGTGGCTCAAGTGGCCAAGACGCTGACTGGGAGGTGGAAGGTCAGCAGTTCAATTCCCGAGTACTGCAGGACGGAGTGAGCTCCCGTTTTTGTCCCAGCTCCTGCCAACCTAGCAGTTTGAAAGCAAGAAACTGCAAGTAGATAAATAGGGACCACTTTGTGGGAGCGTTCCTAGAGCTCCAGTGTCTAGTCATGCCTGCCACATGACCACAGAAATGTTTGCAGAATTCAGACAGCACTGGCTCTTTGGCTTTGAAACAGAGATGAGCACTGAACCCCAGAATCGAATATGACTGGCTTTTGAGCAAGGGAAACCTGTACCTTTACCTTTAATTACCTTCCTTCCTCTTTGTTTCTAAATTGTATCACACCACAAAGAAGATAAAAACAGCAGTTACAATGTGATCTTAACTTATACAAAATGACTTCATTAGGAAGTACTCAGAGGTTAAACAAGCATATGAATGAAAGCCTAAAGCAGGGGTTCTCAACGTATGGCCCACTGGCCAGACTCAGCCCATAGCACCATGCTGCCACCACTGCTGCCACCCCCACCAGCAGAAGTGGGAGCACACACATTTACGACAGCCATAAACACACCCGTGGCTGTCGTAAATGCATTTACAACAGCCGCGGATACATTCTGCGGCAGCGTTGATGGCAGGCGGAACCACCAGTCTGGCCCATTCAGCTGTCTGAGGGAGCGTTGTCTGGCCTGCAAATTAAAAAGATTTAGAATCCTTGTCCTAAACCAATTCCTGGTTTGGTTTTGTATTTTAAATTAAGAACTATAAAATTCAGATTGCTTGAATTTGTTGGGTTATGGGCAATAAAATGAAATGTCAGTAACACTCTTGGACAAAGAAGGGGAAAACATATAAAAATCAGCAAACTTAAAAAGCAAGAGGGGAAAAATATGGCCAGGGACAGACAAATCTATTTAGGTTCAGCCAGTATCACTTTCATATGTTTTTGCCTACAATGCTATTCCAATCTGTTTCTGTATTAGTCTGTGACATTTAAGAAATCTCACTGAACTGCTTGTTTGAATTTATCTTTGAAATGTTTTATTTGCATAACCACCATATCTCAAAATATTATTTAAATGCATTTTTGATGCCTTTAAAATCTTGTGAACCACATCATAAAATCACATTCTAATCAAGTGCTTAGTTATTAATTCCAGAGTTGCAGATGTTATGCATTTCTTAGAAGAAGCAGAAACATGAAGAGAGAGTCCTTTTTATATAATCCCTTGCAGTGACAAGGCCTGATGGAGTCATTAGAGGACTGTGTCCTTGGTTCACCACTTTTCCCAGTTGAAATGTCATCAGTGATTCTTGCTGTGAGGTGCACTTACTCTGTGATCAACTACTTTTATAAAACAGTGATGCCTTAGTTCAGCTGTGCAACAATACAGTGGTAATGCATACATTTTGGGGGACCTTGGCAGAAATCCTCATAGTGCCAAAAACTGGGCAGTGAATTGCACAGTGAAAGTCTGCAGGATAAGATTTTCCTGCAAGACTGTAAAATGTGTCCTTGTAGATCTTCTGCCTCTGTGGATTAATCTGTAGAAATGGAAAGGATTGTGCTGTTAAATTTTCACAGCTGGTATTTGATGGCTGAGGAAAGAAAGATGATTTCATCCACCGTTATTTTCTCTGCTGGGCGGATGTCCTGTATTTTGGGTTATTTAAGGGACTGTGTTGTTTTACAGTTTTGGAAGCATTACTCGAGTAGGGCATTTTCCCTCTCTTAACAGAGCCTCAACGAATGCAACAGGGCTTCTATAGTGTGCTGTCAGGTTTATTCTATCAGTTGAATGATTACTGGAAGCAGAAATTTCTACCTAGTGATTTCAGAATAGATGGCATGTTTTTCAAAAATAGCAAGAAGGTATTGAATAATCCCTGCAATGTTTAGGCTATGTGACTGATCCCTGCCCCCCTCCTGGTCCCTCCCTGACTGCAGCTGCATGTAGGGACTGAATGAGCAAGGGATCAAGAGATGACTGTCTGACTAGCCAGCCATTGCTTTAAACATGGTTGACATGGCCTCGTAATATGAAAATAACCTTCATTTTTCTCCAGTGCTCTAGCTTTCAGATTGTTTTAGAAGCACCAACATGCTTTTCTGCCCAGGTTGAGCCTGAATAAAGTTGATGTGAGTTACATAAGGGGTTAGTTCTGTGTAGCTTATTCACATAACCGCACTAGAACAGCTATCTGGCATGATCAAGATGACTCCACACGCAATAAACTTTTGAGATATCTGGCCATTCAGTGCATTTAATTCATCTACACAAAAACAAGCAGATATTCAACAAGGATGATAATCAACATTTGAAGTCACAAAAATGACTATGGTAAACTTGTATTTGTAGAACATTATTCCATAAATTCTGTCTGCTAAAGGTCATGGCCTCAAGAGAGTCTTTTCCCTCAACAGGAGATGAGCATGTTGCTTCCTTAGCATTGTTATGACATTCGCTGAACAGTTGTTCTTTGGCTTTATGGAGCCCTTGATAAGAGATTAGAAAATGTAGGAAGTGACCAACATTTAGATTATGATGGAAGCATGGCACTTTGCAGTTAATCCATTAATTAGATTCTATTGTCATTCCCAGCCCAAGTCTTCTTTCATGATTTAATTGAGGGTGGCAATGAGATTTTGTTAACCTTTCCACCTCAAATGAGCAACTTCATTTCTACAGCTCCTATTATAGCTGCAGAAGAAGGGCACCAGAACTAAGGATACACAAGAATTTTATTTCATTTTTTTAAACTGACTAAAGCATGAACAATTTGAATGTGGGAGAAAGAAAAACTGAGACCCCCCCCCCCCCCCAGCATTACTGAAAATGATGAAAAAAATTACTAGGCAATTTTAGTTTACTTTGTTTTTGATCAGAATTTATCAAACTTTGAGTGAAGGAGAAAGCAAATCTAACAGAATTGCCTAGATACAATCTTACAGAAGGCTGAACACAATTGTGAAAGTGGGTCTTTTGTACTCATGCACTAAGTCCACTCCAAGCAAATATTCTGAACCAAACTTAAATATAGGAGAAAATGACCCTGGGTCAAATTTTACTTTTCAAGCAACATTAAGCTTCAGCTTCCTCATGAACAAAATGAATATCCCAGAACCATTGGGGGGAAATTAGGCCATTACCTTAGATCCAGTTATCAAGGGTAGACCTGTCCAAGACTGGATTTCTGTTGCATAACAAGATGTAAGCACTTTGCAAGTAAAAATGATAGTGAAATTAAAAGAAAAAATTGTAATATTAAACAGCAGATGGGGCAAATGAGACTGAGAACTGTGAGAGTAAAAAAAGATAACAAAAATAGAATTACCATCAACAAGAACATTTTGAAACAATGTGAATACATATTTTACAGTGAGAGATGAATGTTGCTAGAAATGAGTGGGACTGTTCAAAATTTACAAAACAGAGCAGTTCTGGAACATCCCTCATCTTTCATGTTACTAGATTTTAGAGTACGTACATGTTAAGATCAGAATAAAATGCTACTTCTTCCCACAAGAGGGCACCCATATTATTCTTACTTAGATAGCAAACATTTCCCCCTAACTATAGATAATTTGAGTTATCCCAGCTTCCTACAGAAAAACAGCAAACATCCGAATGAACCCAAAAGATGCTGTCTGATTGTGTTCTGGATGTAAATGAGAAAAACAATAATCCTAACATGGAAATATACAGAATTTTCTCCTCTCAATCTTTCACAATATTAATGGGCCTAAAAAAGGGGGTGGAGATTGTGTTTGATAATACCATTGTGGAAGGAAATGTGCTATTATGGTCTGGAGAGCCAACATGGTTCAGAATATAGTTCTGATACATTTCATGAGCATATGTTCTCCTCTCTGTGACCCAGAATATGGGCATCTAGTATCCTTTTGTTGCACCTGGGTGATAGGGATGTTGGCGGTGGTAGGAGTGATATCAGGAGGAATATCTCAGTTAAAAGAGTGTGCATGGGAGGAAGTGGGAAAAGAATGGGTTCTTTCAGTTGCACTTTTCCTCCCACAAAAACAGCAGATGGAAATGAGCTACATTTGGTGAGCATATAGAGCACTTTCTTCTTCTTACAATGTACTTACCATATGTACCAAGACATTCTTTTCATTAGAAAAAAACCAACAACCTAGAATCAGTTCTTATAATCCTTGATACATGGCTCTAAAAATCACAACCAAATATTTTGGGCACAATCCATTTTAAATGGAAGACTCTTTATATTAGGTCAATCATCACAATGAAGTCTTATTCTTTTGTTTTTAAAAGAATTATTGTCAGGACATTTTTTCTTACCTTCTTCTATACAGTGAATTTTTTTGCTTTCTCCTTGCTCCTAAATTTTTATTGACAGCCATTATTTCTGCTATTAGCCATTGCTACCATCACATTTTCAAATGTGTCTCTGCACTGGTAAGAACTAGAAACATGATTTTCTAGAAATGAAAACTGGGATTTCCAGGCTCCATCCAAATAGGATCTGTCACATTAAAAATCACCAAGAGTTTTATGAAACTGAAACAGAACTGTACAATAAATTATCATTGTGACTACTGAAGCATCAACTTTTGAGCTTGCTTAAATATCTCTATAGAACACTAGAATATACAGCACAAGCATGATTCATGCTTGACTAGGTGGACTAAATGTGCAATACTATGATTGTCAAGATTGTCCTTAAGTGGAAAACTCAGTACAGAATGATACAGCTGGAATCAAGAATTAAGCAGAATGTTAAAAACCCATCAAAACAAATGTTAAGTATATAACTTACGAAACACACTTCTGTTCCATTTCCAGTATCAACATTTCATATATATACTAATTACCAAATCCAAGATTTATTTCCCTTTCTTTAGGTCCAAACAATAACCAATGCTCTCTTACATGTATGGATTTATTTTCCCCATCAAGAGTCAGCAGTTTGCCTTGGAACACGATAATGCTCAGGTTTGATGCGCACTTTCTTTTCTTGTGCATTGGCATATTTCCACTTTGAAGGAGACATCTTCAGTTTTTTCCTCTTCCTATCTGTGCACCACACTTTCTCACAGTATTCCTCTACTCTCTGGAAGTTGCTGTAACCTATTAGTTGCAAGAATTCCTTGTACCATGGTCTTGAGCCCTGGGGGATGCTACTCTGTACAGGGCAGGGCATCTTATGAGAGACTTCCTCCTCATAGTCTTTGTTGAACATGTCATCGACACGCTCTTCTTCAACAACTTCAAGTGTGATTTTTCGTACTGTGTGAACAATGCTGTGTTCCACTGTCTGGCAGAAATATGTCCCAGCGTCCATCCTATGCAGCCGTAAAAATAAGAGGCCAAGATCTACCTTGAGTATCCTGTCATCAGTTTTCACCTGTGTGTTTGAAAAGAAAGAAAATTGCATTATTACATAAAACTTAAGCAAGAATACAATGGCCTAGCTCCATTTGATATTTCCAACTAGGATAAACCCATTGGATTGATGATATTTCCATACAAACAAACCCATTATTCAGCAATTGATTAAATGCATCTGCCTTTTGGGACAAACAATTGCAAAAAGATCATATCATCTCATTACATCTCGCTCACCAGAGTAGTCAATGACAAAGTGGGGTATTCAAAGAAGATAATTCAAGAGTTGTTAAAGAAAAATATTGTGATGTTATGACCGAATTGTACATTTTAATTGGATTGAGTTTCTAATTAATATGTTGGAAACTCCATTTTTAGGTAAGGTCCTAGAAAGTTTTAGATATAATTCAGACATTCTAGTTTTAACTATCTTTAAACTAAAAGCTAAGCACCACACATTTTAATTCCAGACAGTTTGTGTTTGGAGAGAAACTACCAATTGGGCTATAATCTTTTTTTAAAAAGCCTAAATTTATCCAGTTCTCTTGATGTAAAAACCATTTCTTCTTACAAAGTCTGCAAGTATTGACTTGAGGCAATGGACTAATTCAAAGAGGTCCAGTGCCAGACTTTTGTCACTGACTATCAAACTGATATGTTCGATTTCTTCATTTCCTGTGGTATCTGCAAAACGTCATCTGACCTTGGTGACAGTCTAACACCTAGACTGTTTTTTTAAAAAAAAACACACACAGTCTTTGCCTTAATTTCAACTTTTGTATCAGCTTCTCCTGGTATCAATTGAAGACCTTGAAGGTGCTTCATATTTATAACCTTTTAGTGACCTAATAAAGGGATTAATCAACCCTGTTGATCAATGCAGTTAACATTGTTTCCATGGATGGATAATATGACTTCTTTTTTCTATTAGCAAATCAAGTAATATAAATCTAAACCACCTTTATCTTCTGTCTGCATAATTAACAATTTACTTGTCCACACGCCTGAACAACTCCTCCTTTTTATTTAAAATATGCCACAACAGAATGTTGATGACAATGGGATAGTATTATTACAAAGGTCAGATTTATTATTAGTACTACATAAGATTAAAGAGAAGGAAGAAGTCATGTTGTGAATAAAAGAAGTATATAAAATAGACATAAAGATGTGGGTGAAAGAGCCTTTACTTTACTATTTGAGTCAGAAAGTACCTCTTCTTTTTGGGTTTCATGTGCTCTCTGTACAAACCATATCACTTTGGCTTGCAAGGTTCTTGGGATGCATTCAAGTAGAGTACTATTATATTCTATTCCATACACGACTCGCTCTTCAGTTTTATCCAAGGCTTCTCCTGCAAAGGATACACAGAATAAAACATCTTATATATGTCATTCACACTGTGGTAGGTCCACATGAACAAGATTATGAGTTCTCACTGGATTCTTCTTTCACAGTAAAGACAAGTTGCCTCTACAAATCAAGACAGCCTAAGGAGGAATCAGAAGCACCAACAGGAGTTTGTTGTCTCCAACAAAAGAATAAGCAAACAGCCATTTTTTCCACAGAGCTCCCCTCATTTTGTATAAATTGTTTTTGCACAAAACTAGTGTTGCAGCAAGCATAGAGGGTTGGTCAGTTGATCACAAGAATGTAAAGAAACCATCTAAATGTTTCTGCTTTTTAATAAAAGAACCTCATTCGGGCATCCCCTGAGTGTAGTTTCTCCAGCAAAAATCCTTTCAACCCTGAATAAATTCTGACACAAAATTATTATTATTATTATAAACCACGTAACAGGGAAAGAACTTGTAATTTTGCATTAAAGTACTGCTAGAGTACTTCTTATAAACAAGTAGAAACTGAAAGATGCTAGATTTCTTTACAATTCGGCAGCTTGACACTCCACTTATAATAAAAAGTCAAAAAGGAAAGGAGGAATCAATTAGTAAATTTGTAATTATTTTCTGGACAAACCATTTTAAAATTTAGTATACCCAAATCTATTTTTGGCAGTAAATCAAGATGTACAATTATATATTTTCTGTTTTATATTCAGAAAGTTATCTTAGATTTGTAAATGATGTTAAAGTGTATTTTTCAATTTTGCTAAAAATTCAGTTACACCCCAAAACTATCATACTTGTTACTTACTGCAGGAAATTTTATTGATCTCCACTCATCAAGAATAATGACATCATGTGGGGTTTTGTTTTATATGGTTGTTATTGTTTATGCTTTTTTATTATGAGTTGTTCACTACCCATATTAGTTTGCCAGTGAGTCATGTATAAATGTAATGAATGAATGAATAACTATCACATAGAACCTGATTAGATTTCCCACTCTTCTTCCACTTGCTGCCTTAAGCATGGAGATGGAGATGCACCACCTAGTGGCAACAAATATCTCTGATCCTTATGGTAATGGGATTAATCTCCATACCTATGGAGAGTGGTTTTGGAAGCATTGCATGGAAAGTATCCTTTTAGGTCACTTTTAAAAGATGGGTCTATTTTTAGGTTTGAAATTGATCAGTAGTTTTTAACCTCTTAATTCAAACTAAGCAACATAGCTTACCCACACTTTAGAGAATATGACAATGCTATTCAGCATACAAGATGTTTTCTATTTCAAAATCCTGAATTGCTTTTCATGGAATAGCCTGAAAGGCTTATCAAAATGTTCCCTCAAAATCCCAGCTCTGGCAGTCCTGTCAGGATTAGGCTGCAGTCCTCATGGGAATGCCATTTGTGAGTAGTCGATGTCCTTCTTAGTTTAGCTAGGTGCTCTACTGAACTTTCACACATGTGAATTAAAAGTAGGACTAACTCTAAATAATGAGTTTAGGCATAACAGCTGTGATGGATCAAGGCTTCAGTATCTGCTATTCAACACGTTATGTAGTTGTCCTTAGCCCCAAAATCATTCATTTACAAGATGCAAACCTTTGTCAAAAGATCTTGCAGTCCCTAGTGATAAAATGGAAAACAAATGACATGTTGCAGAATAACCTCTTTGCCTGAATTCATGTTGTTTGGTGTAGTAGGTTGTGCAAGAGCAGGCCCATTAACCAATGGAGATTTGATTAATCAAATCCTTTGTAGCTTCCATTGAATCTGGCACACTGTGATCCAAGGATCTCTTATATAGCCTTCCATCCAATCTAAACTTTCAGTGTATGCTATATTAAAATTAAATCTAACACCATGTTATATATTCTTCTGTCAATAATAAACATCAAGCTCTTCAAAGAGGTCTGCTGAAAAACTAAACAATTTAGTTCTTCCACATACTGTATTGTTTCCTTCCAAATTCTAATGTGACTTGCATGAAACCAAAAGTGAAAGATTTCCCTGGCCAGATATCAACTGGGGTACATGAGGAGGGTAGGGAGCTGATCTTTAGATTTATTGCCAAATCCACAAAATTATGGTTGCAATCTAAATGGAATACTTGGAAGAAAGAGGATTTCTTTCTTTTTCTTTCTGAAGCTTTATTTCTGGGAAGTGGCTGTTCAATTGCTATTGAGATTCTTCTATACCGAAATGTTTTTTTAAAAATATTTCCTATCTAGGTCATGGATTTTAAAACAAGAGTTCCCAATGACACCAAGAGAAATGTTTTATATCTTCATAGCCTTCTGAAAGGGAGGAAGTGCTACTAGCAAAATCAAGGCATGGGAGGGAAAGCTTACTCTTCCATTTCTGTGCATAAAAATAAAGGGTGGAGATCCTCAAACTATAAGCAGAATAAAGGAGTCATTGAGCACTGATGATTTATTTAAAACAGGCTCAAGGATATAAATGCTTTCTCTTATCTAGCACTCACAGGTCCCTCAGATATCAGTGTACCCTATGAAAAAACATTGGCTGAAATCCTATGGCATAGCTATGCTTGCAGAAGAGTGATGAGATCATCAATAGAGGGAGATTTTCAGTAGTAAAAGGCTCCATTCTTCTCTCCTATAGCTTTTATGACTTGAAGATTGTTGTGTCCAAACGTATATTGCTTTAAGTTGCAATCGCCATTAAGTCTTTGCTGTAAAAGTGCCCCTTTTCTGTAAGGCGCCATATTCATGTGTTATCAATGTAATCTGATTGGTTTAGCACAGGTTTCCCGTGCTAAGAAAGCCCGGGCAAATGTATCACTGTAACCACCGTTCTGTCTGTATATAAGTTGCTACCTCGTCCCTGTTTTCCCCAGTCCGAACTGAACTGTAATAAATGACTTGTCGGTTAACTCCCGAACTGCTGTCGCATTGCAATTAATGCTCAGACTCAACATTGGTGATGAGGATGGGATCTCCTGCCGCAGCAACACCATTCAGAGGATTCGCCGTGTCCAAGGTGGACACCCGACAAAGGTGGAGGAGAGAAGCTTCAGGCGAGATCTGCTGCGTCGATCCAGAGGTGGTCGACGAGCTATCAACACAGTCCATTCGGTGCACCAGCATGGGCAAGCGGCACCACAGAGGTGAGCGACATTGGCTATGTCCAAGGTGGGCATGCTGTCTCATCCCAAGGCACCATTACGTTGTGCCCAGGCTGAGGAAGAAGACATCTGTACACTTAGCGCTGCTTAGAAGTTCCAGAAACAGGGTGGTCGTCAGCATGCCGAGAGGCTCTCCCAAGACAAGAGTCGTCAAGGGAAGGTGCACACGAATTTCCAAGCTTCAAGTCTCCAAGATCAACACAAGTCAAGGTAAAGGCTCCAATTCCAGTGTCAGTGCAGTCACGGGTCAGTTCTTCATTGACGTTAGAGTCCAGGGTCATCGCTGCCATATGGAGGTCAACTCAGGATCGTCGTACTTGATCCTCGCTCAGCGTGAGATTTTCCAAGTTCCACCTGCGGACCGCCCTGCGTTGCGGGCTCTGCAGGTCCAGTTGAGAGATTGCAGGGATGCCACATCCCTGTACTCAGAGTGGGCTCCTTTGATGTGTAATTCAAAGGCATCACTCCCGCTTGTTGTGGTCAAGGTTGGTAAGAACAACCTGTCGGGTTCTCAGTGGTTTGGGCCCCTAGGCATTACTCTTTCAGGAGTTGGAAGGGTTCAGGCAGACCCTCATCAGGTTGGGTTGGTTTTTTGGGGGGGCCTGTGAATGAGGGTTTGAATCCCACAATGAAGGTTATTAACATGAAGAACCACCAAGTGCATGTTGTGCATAGAGACCGTACTAAGATTGAACTTAATAAACTGTGTCCACTGTCTACTGACGAGCCAGAAATCTTGGGACTGGGGGAGTCCCTCATCCTTGAGACTCTGAAATATAAACTGGACATTGAAAGGGCTACATGTGAAGATGCCCAGGTATCAAGAGTTATGTATTGCGTACAAGCCGGGTGGCCACCGCCACCACCGTTTTCCGATGAGTTCAAGGGTTATTACAGGGAATGTAATAAACTTTTAGTTTTGGGAGGATTTGTGTTCTGGGAAAACAAACTGATAATTCCATCTGCATTATGGGCTAAAGTTCTGCATACACTGTTGTCTGAGTGCACTGGCACCGCCCTCTAAACAGTGGTTGCCAGGAGTCACTTTTGGTGGCCCAGTCTCGACCAAGACTTTGATGCTAGGGTGCATCACCCTTATGTGGCAGGTTCCTAGGGGGGAGAGAGGAAGGTTAAGTCACATCTCTGCGTGGAAGGGCAAAGTGTTCAGCCAGGTAAAGTGGAGATGTGGGTGCATCAAGGCACACTGTCCCATGGGACTTTTGGAATATGTTTTGCTTCCTAAGTAGTCATGGTTCTGTCGGGTTGGAGAGCTACTCTCACCTCCATCCTGTTGTTATAGAGCTGGTTCCCTCCAACGTGGTTCAGGCAGCGTCTAGAAGTCCCACACTTCCCGTAAGGGGCTCGAGTGTTCTGACAAGATCTTCAAGTTCCTCAGAGTTGGAACACGCAACCACCTCAGTAATTCACACAGGTTTATTTTTGCTCCGGGCCCCAGGATTGCCCCGAGATCGGGCCAGATGGGAAAATGGGGGTCAGGGAAAATTGAGTCTCTTCCGCTGGGTTAACTCTGCCTCAGTGGAAATGTGCTCCACCGAGTCTGCGGTAGAAAATGTCACTTGCTCTATGGGTACAGTTTCAGCACAGTTACAGGGTAACACCACAGTGCCCCCTTTCCCGAGAACTCATTTGGAGTCAGCAGAATCCCTGGCAGGTCTGAGTCTTGGGTCTATCCCTCGACTATCACCCCCACTTCCTGCTACAATCATCTCTGCTTAATTTAATTTTAATTTAATTTAATAGTCATATTTATATATGCCACCCACTCAGGTAGAACCCAACTCAGGGTGGCATTACAACAAGTTCTAAAAACACATAAAAACACTTTAAAAGCCCATATCCCACCCGCTTCAAAAAACCTATATCCCACCCACCCATCCCACCCACTATAAAAAAGAAGAAGAGAGAGTTCTTAATTGTTTACATAACCCAACAGGCGGGGACCATGTTCTCATTAGGGCCCCACACCTGCCCTGCCAGCCAGGTCTTCAATCATTTCCTGAAGGGCAGCAATTCTCTTTGAAGTCTTAGATCTGTTGGCAGGAGGTTCCAGAGAGTTGGTGCGGACACGGAGAAGGCCCTCCTTCGGGTACTGGATAGATGTGCACCCCTAGTTGATGGCACTATTAGTGAGCCCCTCCGGTCCGCTCTGGTTGGACAGGCAGACACTCTTGGGATGATGCGCTCTCTAAGGTATCCTGGCCCACTGCTACATAGGGCTTTAAAGGTCAAAAACAGCACCTGTAGGCTACCAGACAAACTGGTAACCAGTGCAGTTCCCGAAGTAGCGGTGAGGCCCGGGCATATCGTCCACACTCCATCACCCTGGCCGCAGCATTCTGGACCAGCTGCAGCCTCCAAATGGTCATCAAGGGCAGCCCCATGTATAGCGCATTACAGTAATCTAGTTGGGAAGTGACCAAAGCGTGAGTGACCATAAGCAAGGAGTCCCGGTCCAGGAGCGTGTGTGAATCACCCAAAGTTGGGCAAAAGCCCTCCTGGCCACAGCCGCTACCTGTTCTTCTAGCAGCAGCTGCAAGTCCAGAAGGACCCCCAAGTTGCGCACCGGGTCTGTCTGTCTGGGGAAAAACAGCCCCATCCAGTACCAAAGATGGTAGCTCCCTGGATAACAAAGGGCCCCTTATCCATAGCCACTCTGTCTTGCTGGGATTCAGCCAAAGCCCATTGGCCCCCATCCAGACCCCAATGGCCTCCAGGCAGATAGGATGTCAACGGCATCACTAGGGTCCCCACGGGCCGAGATGTACAACTGAGTGTCATCCACATACTGATGATACCGCACCCCATGGGAACGAATGATCTCACCCAGTGGCTTCATGTAGATGTTGAATAGGAGAGGAGAGAGCCTTCTAAAACTGCTAGCTTGCCTAGGTCAACCAGTGAGTCCACTGGCACTTCCATAGACCCTGGTTCTCCTGTACCCCTTGCCCTAAGTCCCACCGATGCTGGGCACCCTAAATGGATCTGTGGTCCTCCTCAAAGGTATGATGAGTGGGCTCCCTGCTAGGGGGGAGGAATGTTGTGTCCAAATGTATATTGCTTTAAGTTGCAATCTCCATTAAGTCTTTGCTGTAAAAGTGCGCCCTTTCTGTAAGGTGCCATATTCATGTGTTATCAATGTAATCTGATTGGTTTAGCCCAGGTTTCCTGCGCTAAGAAAGCCCGGGCAAATGTATCACTGTAACCACCGTTCTGTCTGTATATAAGTTGCTACCTCGTCCCTGTTTTCCCCAGTCCGAACTGAACTGTAATAAATGACTTGTTGGTTAACCCCCGAACTGCTGTCACATTGCAATTAATGCTCGGACTCAACAAAGATAATGCATGGAAGCAATGGGAGTTGTGGGACAGGAGGAGAATGTATGCCATTACTTAAAATAACTACTACTAGATTACATTACTTGCACAGGGAAATTTTTGGTAATGAAAGATTTACTCCATCTGTCCCACAGTTTTGATTTGATGAAAGTGATTATTGGCATGTCAGAAAAGTAGCAGCAAAGAAGCAGGGGAAGATGTTCATTACCAGATATCTCTCCCTACTGGTGATGTCATCAGTCTTCTACTGGCATAGATATGCCAGGAGGATTTCAGATAGATTGGAGCGATATCTCCAATGTTATGAGTGGACTTCTGCTTATAACACCAGACTTCCTCCTTGCTTTCTTCTTCACTGCACTCTGCCCATCAGACACAGATGATAGCCGAAACTTCAGAGTAGATTTGGGGATTGTATGGGGGACTGCAGGGGAAAAGGTGAGCCAGACCATCAGCTGTTTCAGGTCTGCTCATTGATAAGCAGCACTGCATACAACCTAGAGGTCAATGAATTTAAGTGGAAAGGTTAACCTTCCTGATGAAATCTTAAAATGCTCCATTGCTTCATTTAGATCAGTGGTTCTCAACATGGAGCCCATACCCCACAGGGGGACTTCAATTCCCATTGGCTGATCAGTGCTTAAGCTTCTGGGAATTGAAGTAAAAAACCCAAAGGTTTTAGATGATAGGTTCCCATTCGCACACAGCAAAAATACATATATACAGTAAAGTAGTTTCCCATTGAATAGGATGACAATTACCAAGAAATTGCTGCCCAAAGCACTGCTGAGCTGCATTTCCATGACGGACATCTTGTCTGCGGAAGCGTCTAGGCAAAAACAAAATATTTTAAATAGAACACAAATACAGATACTTAGGTTTGTATGGTGGCTAACTAACTTCAAAAGCCTTCTCCATTGCATAAGCATAACTTTTAATGGTTTATTTTTATTTTGAAGGAGCAGCAAAGGACATCTGTGCAAGCTCATTAGACAAAAAAGCCAAGCCTTACAAGCATAAAACAAGAACCAAAAATGTTGTGGCATCTTAAAAAGCTGCTATATTTTTATGAGAGTTTCCATGGATCAAGGGTTTGATCCATGAAATATAGCAATTTTAAGGTGCCACAATGATTCTCTATTTCTCTCTCTCTCTCTCTCTTAAACATTTTGCTTATTTTTCTGTCTAAATACTATGTTACTCTGTTGTGAACATTTGGCTCAGTCATTCGCAGAGAAAACAATCAAAACTGCTGACATGTTTTGGCGGGATTCCCGTTTCATCACTTCTATTCGAACAAAATGAATGTACAGTAGACCCTTACATAATGACATTGCTTGGTTCCCCAAGTAGCGTTGCTATATGGGAAACGTTGTTGTGCGGTTTTCAAAGGCAGCTGCGCCATCTAGCAGCAAACAACGTCAAAAACATCATTAATCCACACAACGACGGTTTTTCGTCGTTGTGCAGATAGTCACATGGTGAGTGACGATGCATCGGTAAACAGAAATGATGCTATTCGAACGCGTCGTTAATTGAGGGTCCACTGTACTGGCAAGTTCTCTTCAGAAGAGAGTATCTCCCCCAGCTCTTAGGACTTATTCAGGCCAAAAGAAGAGGTTTTTCTTCATAATTACATGAGATAATAACAGGGGTGAATCTATAAATCTTTATGACAATGCTATGTCATACGGCAAGTTTCCCTAACCTTCTGTTTCCCAGATGTGCTTGGCCCTCTGGAGGTTGGGTCAGATTTATGCGGACCTCCTCTCTTTTTCTATTTACTTTGTCTCTATAGCCCTAGGAAGAATATTTGATTTTGATTTTCTGTCTTCTACAGTAAGAAGTACCTCATGGTTCAGTGCCTAAACAACTTCAAGCAAACTCCTACACATTGGTGACAAGGCATTTTTCTCTCAGGAGCAGATATTCTTTAAACATCTATTATTCATTGTATTTTATCTGAAAACTACTTAAAAAGCAAATCGAAAAACATTAGAGCACATCTGATGAGAAACGAAAGAAGCTCAAATTCAAATATCCTGTGCATCACTGTCTGTGTTGCTCGGTTATTTTAGATCCTTTACAGCTATGCTCAATGGTCTTTATCTAAAATGTTTTGATGTAATATTCCTACTCAACTGGATGGAGGATGTCTTATAGGTCAGCTACTTCAGAGCAACTGGTAGATACATTCAATACACTGAACAGAAAATTCAGAATAGATAGCTGTTCAACTTCAAGACCTCCAGGATGGATGATAACCAACAATGTAAAAAAATATATGATTTGGTTCTGGATAAAGGTAAACCAATTCAGGCTGTGACTACATTGGCAAATAGCACAAGAGTTGTTATTGAATGGATGAATTCCATTTTAAAAACTGATCCCATGACATAAAGGCCAATGTGAATCAGCCCAGCCCTTTTTGTTTCAAAAGTGGAGTTCCTTCCCCTGATGTTGGAGGCTTCTAAATTTATAAAGGCAGTTCAATTTGAAAGGTGTTTCCCCCATATGATCAGTTGTTTTGATTTTCAAAGGGATGGTTTGACTATGGCTGGTATTCTGGTGACTTGGTTGTGATGTTTTGGACAGTGGGAACAGCCACCCTTTTGATCATTTTGTCTAGTTACTCTAGTGTATTTTAAATTAAATATTGATTGATTGATTGATCGAACTTGTATACTGCCCATATGGGAGTTCTTCCCAATCTGGGCAGTTCACATACTTAAAATAGCAACATCACAAAATAAACAAATACAATCACAATTCCCCCCACACTTGATGGCACCTTCCAAAAGGAAAATATTAGTTTAAACAAATTTAAGTAACATTAACAAATCAATTATAACAAGAAAAACTAAATGGCTGTAGAAAGAACATTTTGAAAAGCCTCATTAAAGAGAAAGCTTTTTAAAAAAATTTAAAAAGATATGCAGAGATGGAGCCTGGCACAGTTCTGTAGGTAAGATATTCCATAATATAGGTACAAAAAAAAATCAAGCAAACTACCAAGTTTAGCAAGAGTTCACTATAGTGCTGCATTGATATATTAGTTGAGTGCTACATTATCTCTGCATGTGCAAAACCCACAAAAAATCTATATGAAATAGAAACTTATCTGAAGTTTCTATTTTAGGCTACTATATTTCCATAGCATGTGTGTATATGTATATGTACAAAATAAAGAGCTTTGGAAAACCACTCCTTTCCCCTAATGCCATGCAACAACTTGCACAGCCTGTCAGCTTTACAATGAACCATAATAGAACAAGGAATCAGCAGAGGATAAGCTCAAAGGAAGAGGGGCTGTGGCCGATGGGCTGAGCTGCATTAAAATGAGGGGTCAGTGTGGCAGTGAAGCAACCCATGGCATCTGTGTGATCACCTAATCCAGATAGAAGCCTAAAATCAACTGCAGATCAAACTACAGCAAGGCCAAATTGCCTCGATTCAGCTTCTCATTGTATCTCATATGACTTTCTATGGAAAAAGTTTCTTACCCATACCTGTCAAGCCACAGTTTCAAAATCCGGGAGCTGGGCACGCATGTGCAGTAAATTTCCAGGTTCCGGGCAGGAAAGGGGTTACTGCGCATGCACAGCCATGAGAGGCAGTGGTGCACATGCGCAGTAACCCCTTGCACCGTAACCAATTAACCCCTGCACACATGTGCAGTTAACCCTTTCCTGACCAGTCAAATTATGGGATGGCCACGGGAAGGAGCGTGACGGAGTGGTGAAATACAGGATTTCCTGGCCAATCCGGGATACTTGACAGGTATGTTCTTACCTCTTTGCCAGTATTCCTGTTGGATAGTACCTGGAACAGGAGATCCCATCCCAAGCACAGTAAGGATCCCTTGCTAGACAGCAGTCAGCACAAGCTGTTCCATACATGTCACACTGATGGAACTTTAATTGTGCAACAGCGGACTCTGATCCAATGTAAATTTGTTGCTGTAGGGGAAGAACAGAGATGGGAGAGTTAGCAGAAAATGCCCACAAGTTAAATTGGTCTCAGGGTTTTCTAGGTATAGAGTACTCAGAAGTGGTTTAATATTCTCTTCTTATGGGGAGATATTGGGACTGTGCAGCTTCCCAAGGCAATACAGATAACTCTTTTCCCAGAGGCACAATGAACTCCCAGCCTCTGACTCTACAACTAGATCCCCAACACACTAATTTGTCCAGTCAGTGTCTTTGCACTAATAGATGTGTATTGTTTACTACTACTAATTATTTTCCTTCATACCCAACTTGCCCCCTCTCAATATCCATGTGCATTTTTCTCTCCCTTTGTGTGAGCAGGCATTTTCCCCCTCATACTTTTGAAAGAATAGAAACACTTAAGGTCACATTCAAGAATGCACAAAAACACAAAAGATGTATGTAGTCAATGCCTGCAAACCTACATGCATTTTGTGCAAGTGAAATATGCATGGCACTACTTATAGACATTTGTATCTCTTAAATCAGATCCTTACTCTTTAAAGGGTTGATACCATGTGGCCAGGAAACACTGTTTACTGAGGAAACCAGATTGACTTGGAGAAACATTGACTGAATCCACTAGTAAGCTGCAACTCGAGTAGGCCCATTAAATAAATGAAACTTATGGCGGAGTTGTCTCGCCAAATCAATGCTGATTCAATGGGCCTACTTTAGTTGTGAATTAATATTGGATTTCACACATTGTTTCCTCCAAGCTGTAACTTTGTTGTACATGAGTGGCAAAGAAAAACTTGTGCAGAACATGGGATGTGAATCATTTTTTAAAAATTCTGTTTCAGGGAAAATTACAGTCAATTGGATTCTTAACCCTCCAGTGCCCTTCAAGTATGATGTCATCACTAAATTTACTATGTAAATTCCAAGGCCTGAATGAAACTAAACTAACTAGTTATCTATGTAGGCACTTATTTTGAATTTCAGGGCATTTTTGTAGTGAGTTGGTTGGCTTTTAATTCCAATGTCCACATGTGTTGGGCACCAAAGTAGAGCGACTCTCACCCCAAAGACTCACTTTCTGAACACCTGCCAAGGATCTTACTATTTAGCAGTGCTCTCATTTATCTTCTTCCCAGGATGCTGGGAATAGACTAAAAGAGAGTGAAGTAGCTGTCAAGGTTGTTTCAAAGGTAAACATCTGGTATTATGCAGCAGTTGCCGGAAAATTAAACACTTCACCGATTGTCTGGGTATGGTTGGGGGAAGAATAAATTTTCCCCAAATAAGTTCAGTAGATGATCACTGTAGCACAAGAGTGACCATGTAGCAAATCTAAGAAAAAAATTTCCTCCCATGATCTCCCCAGACAATAAGAGAATTTTTTTTAATTTGCTGCTATCATGCAGAAGCTCATTACTCATCTTATGATAGCAGAAACAAAGAGATTATTTAATTTGCCACTATTGTATAGTGGCTGATGAGCTGCTGTATGACTGTGATAAATTAAACACTTCTCCTGATTGTCTGGGGATGATCAAGGGAAGTACTTTCCCCTTAAATTTGCTACATTATGGCAGCTGCACTACAACGACCTACTAAAACTAAGGAAAAAAATACTTCCACATATCATCTCTAGACAATCAGGGGGAATGTTTAATTTGTCATGATTGTGCAATGGCTGATGAGCTGATGCACAATATAGGCAACATGGGTAGCTAAAAGCAAAATACTATTTGCTCATGAATTTGACCAAACAACATTTTTCTCCTTCTCCCATCCCTTAATCCCATACTATTCTGGCCATAAATCAGCCTGTTTTGAGAGGTCCAAAGTGGTTGTTGTTGTTGTTCAGTCGCACAGTCAATTCTGACCCTTTGTGACCCTATGGACAATTTTCCTCCAGGCACCTCTGTCCTCCACCATCCTCCTCAAACCACCCAGCTCTGTGACCATTGTGTCTACAATACTATCTAGCCATCTCATCTTTGGCCTCCCCCTTCTTCTTTTGCCCTCCACCTTTCCCAGCATCAAGGCTTTCGCAAGTGAATCCTCTCTTCTTATTTGATGTCCAAAGTACTTTAGCTTCATCTTTACTATTTGACCTTCTAAGGAGCAATCATGATTGATTTCTTCTAAGATTGACCTATTTGTTCTCCTCACTTTCCAGGGGACTCTCAAAACTCTTCTCCAACACCACATCTCAAAGGGATCTGTTCTTCTGTGCTCAGCTTTCTTAATGGCCCAGTACTCACAACCATACATTATGACCGGGAATACCATTGCTTTGACTATGCAAATTTTTGTTTGCAATGTGATGCCTCTACTTTTCACTATGTTCCCTAGGTTTCTCATAGCTTGTCTCCCACGAAGCAGTCACCTTTTTATTTTATAGCAGCAGTCACCATCTGCAGTGATCTTAGATCCTAAGAAAGTAAAATCTGTCACTGCTTCTACTTCTTCCCCATCTATTTTCCTGGGGCCTGATAGGGCTTGTTGCCATTATCTTGGCTTTCTTGATGTTGAGTCTCAAGCCAGCTTTTGCTCTCTTCTTTCAATCTAACCAGGAGCTTCTTTAGGCCTTCCTTACTTTCTGCCATTAGGGTAGTATCATCTGCATATCTCAAATTGTTGATATTTCTCTCAGCAATTTTGATCCCATATTGTGATTCCTTCATCCCTGCATTGCACATTATGTGCTCTATGTACAAGTTGAATAAGCAGGGTGACAAAATGCATCCTTGTCTTACTCCTTTTCCTATTCCAAACCACTCTTCATTCCGTATTCTGTCCTGACTGTTGCTTCTTGACTCATGTATAGATTTATTATGAGGATTATAAGGTGTTCTGGTATTCCCATCTCTTTAATAACTTGCCACATTTTATTGTGGTCCACACAGTCAAAGGCCTTGGTGTAGTCAATAAAAAAGAAGTAGACTTGTTTCTGATATTCCTTTGTTTTTCCCATGATCCAATGTATGTTGGCAATGTGGTCTCTAGTCCCGCTGCCTCTTCTGAACTCCACCTGCACTTCTGGTAACTCTCTCTCCAAGTGCTGCTACTGAAGTTTATCCTGTATTATCTTGAGCATTGTAAGCATAACAATACATTCAACAGATAATGTATCTGACCATTTTGCTTGGAAGTTTCTTCAGTATATTGTGTCACATTTATCAATAACTGCATTTTCATCAGCTTTTCATTTTGCCCATGCTTGTTTTGAGGGTAATGCGGAGGAGAAAATTTCAAACAGCTTGAAACCAGCAGTGTGTAGGAAGGAAGAGGAATATCTTTGAATGTTTCACAGAGAAGCAGAGCATGTGTGTGCACTGCTATTTATAATTCTAGACATCACTCAGGGATGACTGATTTTATATGGCATATTTAGTTGCACAACAGCAAAATCATTTTAGGCACCCTCACACTTTCCAAAGCAGAGAAAAACACAGCAGCCATGACACAGCAGAAAAAAGGGAAAATAACTGAATGTGATGAATCCTCTCAAATCAAAATATCTATATATTTGGCATAATATGTTTTGATCCTGATTGTATAAGATGCACATTCAAGTAAGTATATTTAGAATCACTTCTGTAAGCATCCACAGGATTATCCTGTAGGTTGAGAATTGCTACAATTTATGTGGTGGCTTAGTGGTTAAGATACTGATCTTGAAGACCAGAAGGTTAGAGGTATGAGACCAGATGCTGCACGACAGAGTGAGCTCCTGTCTTCTGCCCCAGCTCCTGCCAATCTAGCAGTTCAAAAGCAAGAAATTGCAAGTTGATAAATAGTGGGAAGGTAAGCTGCATTCTGTGCACTCCAGTGTCTAGTCATGTCTGCCACATATCCATGGAAACATCTGCAGACGCAGACAATGATGGCTCTTTGTCTATAAATGGAGATGAGCACTGAACCCTATAGTCAGATATGACTGGTTTTTGAGCAAGGCAATGTTTACAGTTTAACAGTGCTATCACACACATGCTCATTTAAACGTTTCAACATGTTTATTTCCATTGAAAACACACAGGATGGTGGCCTGAGATCCTGTTTTTCATTTTTAAAGTATCAGGTGCAATTTTTAAATGTTAAAATTTATATATTAAAAATACAAGTCTTTTCCCGGGGAAATTTTATGTGGTTTGTCACGTAAAAGGAGGAAAGGTCTACCTTTAAAATTTGCTTCAAAAGCTTTCTTAGCGTGCAGACGCAGACTTGAAAAGCTTCACCTATGAGAGAACTTCCTTTTAAGCAATTAGAAAGAGCAGCGGCTAGCCTATCTTATTATCTTCTGGCCATGTTAGACACATATAAATAAATTCTCCCATTGCTCCTTTTAAGGACTGCCTGAGATGAAATCTTGGAGAATAAATTCAAATTTATCTGCTCATTACTTGAAGCTATTAGCTGATCAAAATGCCAATATTTGTCAAAAATGTATTATCTTAGTGCTAGTCAGATGAAAATCAAGCATGATCCAGAGATAAGCTCTCTGAATATGAAATAATTGGTATCACATTATACATATGGAATAATAATAATGTACACTAGAAGGGATACAGGGAATGTTAGATTGATTACTACTACCCAAAGTGATATTCATGTAATTGTTGTGAAAGTCGGAGGCATGAATGCAGTAAATTTAAAACTGGTGGAATATTTCTGATACGGGATAAATAATATACCAGCTGAATGGCACGAAAGGGTATAGAATAAAAATTTTCTTGTTGACACACTGGTCTTCTACATGGAAAAATGGTAGAAGGAACTTCTGCAACATGTGAAACTTTGATACCACTTGCATTCTGAAATGGTAGAACTTGTACAAAGGCTAAGCTGTGTACAGTAATTGTATAACACTTCAAAGGAGAACAATGGTATCTTCAAAAAACAGTCTAAAATACTCACCCTCTTTGATGAAATTTCTATGGCTATAACAGGAATTGGCACCTGAAAACAAAGGGAGTATTTATTTTAGTAAATAGGACATAGCTAGAGTTTCAACAGGACACCCCCAAGAGTTATGGCCATATTACTGAATATGGAATCACATGAAATATGATTCATCTCTTTTTCCAGCCATTTACTGGGGAGCAAGAGGCTGCAAATAATTCTCTTCCCTTCATACATTTTTAAAATGAATATATAGTAAATGTACTCCATTTGGACATCTGCACCTGTGGCCAATACATGAACACAGCCATCCACATTCATTTTCCTTTAAAGGGAAAAACATTTCATAAATTGGGTGGATAGTCATATGAAGCTTCATTTGGCATGGCAAAATTATTTTAGGTGTACAATGACAGAGCAAACAGAAAGTATATTAAGCAGGGGTGGGCAGGTGAGGGTGAAATGGGCACCAAATGTATACCCTTAGTACTTTCTGTGGGCTCTAGCAGGCTTAGAAACAGCCCAATTACCTCCAAAGAAGTAAAATTAAACAAGGTTCCTGGATAGTACTTCTGTTTCTGATGGGCACATTGGACTTAGAAGCTAGTCTCGTGTGGGCTCCAAATTGGTTTGGAGACCCAATTCTCTTGGAGATTGGAGCAGAAGTCAGTAGGAATTCTGGGTCTTCAAGATGATTACTTAGCGGTAGCTAGATTTGCTTTTTTTTTTTGTAGGGGGAAGATTTAGGTATGAATGTTCCTGTACTATTTTGATTAGAAATTGCTTTTTGAACTTTTCTGTATCCTGATACCTTAATAAGAACTTTATCCTGAATAATATGCTTTATCTACAATAAACAAGAATTTTCTTCATCACAGTCTGGTTATTGGAAGGGAGTAAGATATATAGAGTCACATCTAGCATAAGCCAAGAAAATGCCATGTTGCTATCACAATGATTTTTTATTCTCTCCATTTGAGATCACTTTAAGTGAACATCTCAGGTTACTGCAGGTAATTGCAGGAAACTCTTCTACAGACTGACTGCTCGGAGTATCAGAATTCCAAAACTGGGCCTGGTAATGTGTTCAGGTGATCCAGTAGGGAACAGGAGAGGTCTGAGGCGGAGGGGGTCAGGTTTGCAGTTCATGGCAGCATGCGTAAATGCACACACAACTGTCTTAATTGCAGAAGTGTCTGGTCATGGCATGGTCAGGCCCGAGACAGAAAAAAGGTTGTGAACCCCTGAGCTAAAACAACTGAAGAGAAATGAGAATATCCCATATTTCTCTTATATCACAAGACCATGTTCTGCACGGGGGGTTTTTTTTGCCTGATTTTATACATAACAGTTTAGTTAAATTATGTCCAAAACCGTATTGCAAAATATACAAGTGTAATAGAGATCAAACAAGCAGTTTTTGCACTTATCTCATCATCTTTTGTGTGTCTCTGCACACAGCTAAGTGAAACTGAGTATAAAGTGTGTCACAGCATGCAACCAACAGATGGTACAATTGTACATACTTGTTATGCAATTGCCAGTTTGGACTGTGGAATCTTAAAAGGAGTTGAGCCCCTATTTTACAGAAATTATGAATATTGTGGAAACTCATGTGCACCCTTCCATTATTTAAGCCTAAATGCTATTTGAGTTGCCTTGCTTTTTCCTGTGTTTTTCCTATTTCCAGAGCCCTACAAAAACATTCACAGCTGTCATCCTGCACACCATAAAAGGTGCTCAAAGACTGTGAACCAAGCCCCAACTTTGTGGGAAATTGCAGTAGTTTGAAAGCAATTTGATAATAAAGATGAGGGGAAAAAAACCTACTTTAAACACTTGCAGCTCTTCAAGAATCACTTCTTCCATCGATTCTGTGTCTTGGTTGTAAATTGTAATGACTTTCAATACAATTCCATTATCTGTAAACAATAAAACCAGAGAACTTAATATAGATAACCACTTTTGTTCATCAATCATCAAAGGATAGTTTTAAAAAAATAGTCCTCAATACTTTCAGAAAAAGAGTAAGGAATATGTATCTCCTCCTTGATGGAAAATAGAAAAACACAAATGAGACAAAATAACCAAAGAAAATTGGGGTAATAGTTAATACTTAGCTGAGTTCATTTTTCAAAGCTCTGCATCATTATTAGTTACATTGCATCCTAATCTCCTTCTCGAGAAGCCTAGTTTGTCATTCAATATCCTCATGTCCTATTTTCTCCTCACAATAGTCCTGCAGAGTAGGCTATGCAATCGGTTAACATTAGCCAGGTAGTTTTTTGGCTGAGTTGGAAATCGAACCATTTCAGTCCAGCACACCATCCATTTCATCATTTTGGCTCCCAGATATATATCTGAGTTGTTCCTACAACTGCTTCATAAACGGTGGCATTGAATCATAGGATGGCCATGTTTCCTGTTTCTGAGATGACAGGCCTCCATTTGGATGGCTACCAGTAAACAGTCCTAATTCTGAAAATGTCCTATACTTGAAAGGCTACCTAACCTCACCCTGAGGGGGGAAATGAAGAAACAAGAAGAGCCAGGATGTTGTAGTTGCTCAATTGCATAAAGACCTTGAAATGAACTCCATGGTGACAACTTAATCATCATTTCCAGTATGACTCCCTAACCCATCTCATCTTTCTTGTGGAGCCTTATGACAGGAAAAACCCGTGCCTGGAGTCTAGGTTGCAGAATGGCCAAAACCATGAGAATAAAGCCTAACTAACTCTTTGTACCAGGCTGATGTTAAAGCAAAGTTATTTCACAGAAGTTCTGTCTCTAGAAGAGATGCAGAGGTTAATACCTGCAAACCCAGCAAGGGCCCCGGTATGAGCACTAGCTATATACTCGCAATAAATCTCCAAACTGAGGAAATGGGCCAATTTAGAAGACTCCTGCCAAACAAGAGGCCTAAGGAAGAATGCATTGTACAACAGCAAAGACTGATGGACTAGGTGTTTAAAGTAATTGAATATTAAAGGGGTTTTGTGAGCATTTATTCCATTCTGTTCCCTCATATCTCACAGCATGTGATATATATATGAATCACATACCACTTCTCATACCACTGAACTTCCCTATGGCTTGAAAATGTTTTTTAACCATGAAGGCAGTGGGTGGGAGAAAAATCAAAATAACAAAAACATTCTAGGTGGATGTAACCCATTCATACAAGAAGCCTTCCTGTGGAGGTGGCCCTAGAGCAGGGGTTCTCAACCATTCCCCCTCAAGACAGTTGAGTGGACTGGTACCATAAAATGCGCCTGCAGCTGTCGTAAATGTGTTTACGACAACTGCAGAATCATTTACGGCTATAGCAAATGCGTTTATGATGGCCACAGACTCAGTAAATGCATTTACACACCCGCAAATGAGTCTGCGGCCGATTCTGGTGGTGGCAGCACCTGGAATGAGGCTGGGGGCTGGATTATTTGGCATTGTGGGCCAGATCTGGCCCATGGGCTGTAGGTTGTGAACCCCTGCCTTAGAGCAATAGTTTGAGAAGGCAAGGAAATAAGGAGAAGGAATATGGTGGGATTGAACTGGTTTTTTGATGAGAGACTTAAAATGTGTCCTAGCTAGTCACAGAGAAATAGAATGAAGGCCTATCAGACTCAGTGCCGGGCAATGGGCAATTTTGGTGGGCTGGGGAGGGGAATTTTTTTTACCACTGCTACTTGCTATTGGTTGTGTCAGGTCTGAAAATGGCCTACGGAAAATTAAAACAAAAAGGCATCAGAAGAACTGTTCCACTTGTGGGGTGGGTGGTAGGATGGCTGGCAGGCTTGGGGGAATCTCAACATCCAGTACACAACAATAAAAACAATTGCCTACAAGAGCATTGGAGACATTTTTTTTCATATTGGAATGCACTGGAGACTCTAAAGGGTGTTGGTACCACAAGAATGCCCTTGGGAGACTGACTTTCCCTGAACTTGCCCTTGTCTTCTGTGTTATGGAAGTCTAGAGGATGCTGGGAAGAAAATAGTAAGGGAACTTTTTTTGGGGAAGGATGTGAAAGTGTGTGTTGGAAGGCAGAATTTAAGGCTTAGGGAGCAGAAAGACTGCCCAGAATCATCACTGAAAGCTGACCAAGGAGGGAAAAGATGGAGAACCAAATGCTTTAAAAAAACTCCTACCTGCTGCTTCATTTACCTGTTCCAATAAATAAAACATCGTATTGTCCATCTTCTGCATCTACTCTGTCAACTACTATTTGTTTCAGTTTGTATTTCCCATCTGTCTTCACGAGCACTGGTTTCTTATGAACAGGCTTGACGGACTGATACATCAGTGGATGGCTTCTGGCAAAACGGATTGCTTCATCTGGGTAGTCTTTGGTGCTCCCAAACAGGCCTCCATTCACTTTGCTGGCACACTGTCAAACACAGAATAGGTAAAGAAATATTGGATATGCTGATAGACAATTGTTTGCTTAAAAAGGAAATTAACAACATATTTGTTCCACTTCCTTTTGTTAGCTAATCTTCTCAAGTGTTGTGCCTGAACAGGAAAGATGACCTGTAT